>ML249081.1:0-12069 GCA_005239495.1 Nicotiana undulata
TTTATTCTCCGCATTCTGAAAGTTTCGTTATTTTTATTAAGCAATGCTTACAGGATTTTTTTTGTAGGGAAATTGTTGAAAGTGACGACTATCGTTTCGTTCAGTATTAAATGAATTTTAAATTGCTATTGCAAGTATACGTTGGCTGGCCTAGCGGGTTCAACGTTAGGCGCAGTCACGGCCCAAAGGGTGGGAATTTGGGTCGTGACATAACCAGTATTCAAATTGTATTTATTTTGTAGCTACTGGCTTATATGTGTTGGTGAAAACTGTACACGGCACTTCAAGGCAACTAGCATTAATGATTCTGCAATGTTCAAGATCAGAAATTTCAACCGCCAGCACACATGCTCTTTAATGGACAATACATTCATACAGCGCAAACCTACTGCCATGGTAGTTGGTAGCATGGTTATTCCAAAATATTCTGATCCCAAGAAAATTTACACACCAAAGGACATACAAACTGACATGTTGTCTGAACACAGCTTGAACCTAAGCTACATGCAAGCATGGAGAGCAAAGGAAAAGGCTTTACAGTTTTTGAGAGGTCATCCTGCTGACTCCTACAGCAAATTACCAAGTTATTTTTATATTCTTGAGAAGACTTATCCGGGATCTGTAGTTAAATTGAAGAAGACAGCAGATGAATGCTTCTTATATGCATTTGTTGCTATTTGTACGTCAATCAGTGGTTGGGAACATTGTAGGCCAGTAGTAGTAGTTGATGGGGCTTTCTTAAAATCAGCATACATGGGAATAATGCTGACAACTAGTACAATGGATGCAACAGGTAAAGTTGTAGATATTTTGTAGACTGTTTATATAATGTAGATAATTTGTAGATATTTTTGTAGATATATTGTAGTTTGTATGTATTTGTCTTTATATGTATTTTCAAAGCTGCCAGTTAATTATTTTTTGACACATAATGTAGGTACAATATTACCATTGGCATATGATGTTGTTGATTCAGAAAACAACGCATCGTGGAAGTGGTTTTTTGAGCAATTCAAACATGCATATGGTGAAAGACCAAATATGTGTGTTGTTTCAGATCGGAATGAGAGTATCATGAAGGTAACATCCATTGTCTATCCCGGCATGCCACATTACTCTTGCATGTGGCATATTTGGACAAATATAAGGCCAAAGTTCAAGAAGGGTCATCTAAAGTTAAGCGAATTGTACTTTGCCACAGCACGATCATACACTCTTGATGAATTTAATGAAAGGTTGTCGAAGATTGAAGAGATAGACTCGCGTGTTAAATCATACTTATATGATATTGGCTATCATAGATGGTCAGAGTACATGCAATAGTGAACATAACTTGGACTATGACATCAAACATTGCAGAGTCGTTGAATGCTGTAACAAAAGATGCAAGAGAGCTGCCGATAGTAGAACTATTAGAGTATATGAGGACTCTTCTTGAACGTTGGACTAATGAGAAGTTATTGAAAGCAAAGGGTACTTTCACATACCTTGGGTCAAAATTCAACAAAGAATTGGAGAACAACAGAACATTATCGCAGAAGCTTCGGGTAAGATATGTTTATATGGTGCATAAAAATAATATATTAACATTCAGTGTTCCCAGATTGTAGATATTTTGTTGATAATTTGTATTCTGATTGTAAATATTTTGTTTTCTGTTTGTAATGTAATTGTAGGTGAGGGCTTCAACAGATCATATCCATATTGTGATAGATGGTGTGAAGCGGTACATTGTGTGTCTTGAAAACAAGAGATGTAGTTGTGGCCAATTCCAGCTTGATGAACTTCCTTGTGCGCATGCTTTGGCTGCTTTAAGGCACAGGAATGAGTCTTATGAAAACTATTGCTCGCCGTTTTACACAAGGGAGAGCCTATTGCGTATTATGAAATACCAGTAAATCCCCTGCCTGATGAAAGCAAATGGAATGTGCCACAACATATATGTGATGAAGTAGTAAATCCACCAACAAGAGAGAAAAGACAGCCAGGAAGACCTCAAAAAGAAAGATACAAAACATATGATGAAATAAATTCAAAGAAGTACAAGGTGTCATGTGGCAACTGTGGAGGTGAAGGGCATAACAAAAGATCTTGCAAGAATGCACCCAAAAAGAAATAAANTATTTTATTTTTGTTAAATTTTTATTCTGTATTGAGATAATACTTTCATAGAGTGATTTGTTTATGAATGGTTTCAATAGATATAATCTAACACTTTTTTGACTATCTCAAGCATCCTTTACATAGTAGTTAATATTTCTCTACAATTTGTCTACAATACAACTACAAAAAGATATTAAATTAACTGGAATTGACAGAATAATTACATTTTAAATCAGTAGGAAAGGAGTTATATATACAAATTAAATACAACAAGAAATTAAATTAACTGAAATTGTCAGAATAAACACATTGTTAAATATTTTCTACATATTATATACAAATTCAACTGCAAATTATATACAATCTTTTCTAAAATATTTACATTCAGTGTTCCCAGATTGTAGATATTTTGTAGTTTATTTATAGATAATTTGTATTCTAACAATAAAATAACTACATATTTTCGAGTTGACAGAATAACAGTATAAAAATTCAGTTGGAAAGGATTTATATGATAAAATAATGAAGATCAAGTACTTTAAACATTCAACAAGTGAAGATAAAAACAACAGGCTGTTTTAATTTGAACTACTAATCTGGATAGGAAAAAACAAAACAAACGCTACTGTAAGTGTAGCGCAAGTCTGCTACAATTAAAACACAAAAATATTATTCAAAACCTTGTGTACTATCTTTCTTCTAAACTAGCATCAACAAAACAACTGTACTACATGTTTCATACATAGACATGATAACTACTTCTTCTTCCTCTGAACTCGTGTTTTCTCATTCAAAGTTGGTGCACCCTTTCTCCTTGCCAATCTGCCTGTCACCTCACTTTCACTAATTGCCCCATTTTCCTGCTTCTTTCTAGCATAGTCCCACAGTAGCGCTCCATAGCGTCTACGATGTTGGTCAATATCAGAAAGGTCTTCTGCCGGAATTGACAAGTCTCCAAGACTAACATACTCCGCAAAGGCAGCAACAAATACACCACAGTCGCTGAAAAAATAAAAAAATGTCAATATTTACCAAATTATTAGAAACAAAAAAGAATTAAATGTATAGAAAGAAAGAATATTTTTGTTACAGTGATCCTTCTTTTTGCTGTGGTATTTCTCCGACGATCCACTGAATGTTAAGAGGGTCGGTAACAACTTTCTCAATGTATGCCTTTGTATTCTTGAAGTTGATGTCTTTACGCTTCCCATAAAAATCGGTGCATGACAAATACAAAGGGATAATAACAGAAAATTTGTCGACACAAGATTCAACAATAGGGTGATTGCGTGAAAGAGATCATGGAATCATACGCATAAAGTTGCATGTTTGCAATGTCAAAAACAACCAACACCCAGTGGAATTTTTCTACAATGTTGACGGGCATGATGACATAATCAACTTCCTCCCATGCAACGTTTGCGAGTAGTCTATACCCCAATATATATTCTGATACAACGTCCTGGGGTTTGAAAACACAAAACTTCTTTTCTTGAGGAGATTTATGGAACTTTTCATAAATTTGTTCAATCTTAATCTTGAACAAACAATCTGTTGTAGTAAACATGGTCTTGTTGTGGGGTCCATACTTGCATCTTTCCCTCAAGTAATATATTATAACATCAATGTGCTACAACAAAAACACTACAAGTCATCTTCAAATAGCCTACACAAAACTACAATATAACTACAATCACACTACAAACAGAAAACAAAGCATCTACAATCATATCTACAACATATCTACAATTTATACTACAAGTTATCTTCAAATAATCTACATAAACTACAATATAACTACAATTACACTACAAACAGAAAACAAAGCATCTACAATCATATCTACAACATATCTACAGTTTATCTACAAAATATCTACAAACTGGGTACATTGATTCTTACCGAGTCATTGAGGACTTGTCCGGGGTGTGCCAGGAAAAAGAACCACTCCTTCTTGTCAACCTTTTCCACTCCAAGGTCTAACCATGGATTAATTTGGTTGTCCTTTATGGAATACGGAGCCTTCATCCTATATAAACAAATATATATCAAAAAAAATTGTAGAATGAAGTGGATATGTAAAAGATGAATGTTGGAATCAAAGTGTCAGATTGTGCATTCTAACCTCTTTGAACCTTTGTCGGTACCGTGGTATAACCACTTGTTGAATTGATTCAACACCTCGGGATCTACATCTTCACCAATAACAGTAGTAAATGGGTGTTTGAGGTGGAAAATTTGAGGTCCAACCGAGGTGCTGCCACCAGAACTGTATAGAGGGAGAAATGGTGATCGGACATGCTCTCCCGGCTGCCTTGTTCTACCTTGATGCTCAGGTGTTGCTTCATCTTGTATATGCTCGCCAAACTTAACCAACTGGGAGAAGTTATCAGGTAGCTCGAAATCATCAAGTGTAACCTCCTTCTTCTCACCTCCGGATTCTTCTGAATCACCTACATTCACATATTGTGCCTCTGCACCTAGATTGTCATCATCCTCATTCACATGTTCTGTTTGAGTTGCTACTGTCACTTCGTGAAATGGAGATTGTGCATGCATATCTTCCCTCTCTATAAACAACATGTATATCTTACTTAATAGAATGGTTAAAATATTCAAACATAACGAAAATATCTCTGAATACCAATTCATACCTGCATTCTCTTCATCAGCTGCACCTTCAAAATGTGTATATAAATCAACACGTGCTGGAAGATTTTCTTCGCCAATTGCACCTTCAACAGGTTTTGTTTTTTTCCATTAAAAATATTAAATCATACTGGATAATAGTGGTTTGACAGATTAAGGAGATATGTGTGAACACGTGATTTTTCACCCACTATATACTCCTACAAATTCAATACAATAAGTTAATCTTACGAATTTTTGTTGAATTTTAGTGATTAATTGTGAATTGTTTGCATTTGCATTGATTATAATTCATCTTTTAAAGTTATTAAAATTGCATCACTATTATCAAAGAATTATGAATTTGCTATTTGTAATTAACCGAATTAAATAATAGACGAATGATGGTTATTTGATGTAATGTAGTTTCGACAACTGATTACTAAAATTAATCATTTTTATCCAATAAATCGTAGATTTAATTAAGAGTATAAAATTAATGGTTCTATTCCTAATTAATCTATGATTAGATGAAATAAGGTTTAGAACTAATTATTATATTTTTCTTTAGATTAAAGTAGGTTTAGTTTTAATTAAATTGATATTAATTAATTATAGGGTTAATTAGGGTGTTAATTAGATTTAATTAATTATAGAGTGTTAATTAGGACCTGGGCTAACTTGCCCAGGCCCAAAAAGTTAGTCTTTACAACCCACACGCCCCAGCCCAAATTAAACAAAATTACCCGGTCCAGCCCTCGTTACACCCAAAACGACCCCGTTTGTCCAAGTGAAATAGTCCCAGCCGTTGATCTATTTTGATCAAACGGCTGGGAACTCCCCAACCCTTTACTATATAATTGTTTCAAAGCCCCCCCTACCCCATATTCGTGAAGTCTAACCCCTAGTCCCATCTCTCTCTCTCTTCTCTCTCACTCCCGCCTGAACCGTTGTCCGCCGAATTAGCTCCGCCGGTCGAAAATCGCCACCGGCGGCGGAGCACTACCAATCGACCCCAAATTGGTACCAAATAATCTCCATAGCCTCCTTAACCCCGTCCCAGCCTTGGTTTCTCCAAAAGATCACCTGGTTGTGAGGAATTTCAGATCTAAGAATCTGAAAAACCTAGATTACTACACCAGTCGATTTCGATTGATTCAATGGCTCAGACCTACATGAGTCAGTTGCTCTTGACAAGAGCAATTGATTCATGTGGGTTTGACTCGTTTTCAAACCCCGCCGGAATCCGGCCAAAGTCCGGCAAGTCAATTTTTCCGGCTAAACCCCTTTTTAACAGGTATTTCCTTTTTCTCTCTCGTCTGTTTCTAGGGTTTTACTGTGGAAAATCATGAACAAGTTAATAGGTTTAAATTACTGTTTTCGTCGTCCCTATTTAGACCAGCCTATTTCTTTTGTTATTCTGCTCCTGTTCACTTGAATATTCGTTTCTTGTAATTAGTTCAGAACCTGAATAGACTTCATTGCGTAGTAGATAACTTAAGATTCTTATTACTATATCAGTACGTATCGGTTTCCTATCATTGGCTCACGTTTGGTTAATTGACCTTGTGTATTGTTTAGTTTCAATCATGCATGTTTAGGTTAATTGAACCCTGTTTGGACATTTGAATGATATAGCTCAGGTTTTTGATGATTCATGAGTTTTAAATGTGCTTCATGTATTTGTATCTTGGTTGATTGACTGATTTCTTATGTGTTTGTTTGGGTTTTAATTCACTGATTAATTAGTTCAGGTAAATATGAATATAAGATGACTGAACTCTTTGATAATTAGTCTCCTAACCTACTGTTTCATTAGTAAAATCCGATCCTAATGAGTTAACTACCCCAACTCCAATTGTGTACATGTTAGGCGTATCGAAAATAGTGATTGATTAAGCCAACTAACCTAAGATTTGACTTGGTTAGCTGTTGAGTTTAATCCAACCTTAGTTAGTCACCTAAAGTTGATTAATCAAGTAATTATAAATTGATTAGGAGTTGATTATACTTGATACTTAAAACAGGTTAGCTGATTTGCGACTTCACTTAAAGTCAAAGTTAATCACTCAGTTAAGCTAGTTAACTATAATTGCTAGATGAGCACTATTGAAATTGTTTAAACCAAATAATTCAATTAACTACTATTTTTTTTAAATTCAAATGGTTAGTCAATCCGAGTAAATTAATTAGGCAATAAGGAATTAGTCACACTTAATTAGTAGACTTAATCAAAAGGTAAAATAATTAAGCTAACAACTTAGTTGACCTAAGTCTTAGATAACTAGTTAAGACCAACTAACTAAGTCTAAGAACAAATGATTCACTTAGTCTCACATTTAAATAATTCCAACTTCTTCAACCTAGAAGTTAACTTAGGTAGCCTCTTAAGTAATTAACTAAAAATCTGTGCAAGATAATTAGTTTGAGGTTAATTGACTAAAATAAATCATTTAACCTAAGTTAAGAGAACTGAGTTGACTAACCTCAATTAAGTTTAATTAAACTGATAATTAATTAAATTAAACATAGGTAATTAGTATGAAACCAACTCTAGGCATTTAATCAATTGACCTTTAATTAGTTAACTCAACCCTAGTTAAGAACAACTAATAGTTAACTAAAGAACATAACTAGGGTTAGCTAACCAAAATTGAAATAATAACCCAAGTGAGTAACCCTGATTACCCAATGGTAAATTCAGGGACTCCAAGGGGTACAATAAGTAATGTAGACTTAGAAAATCAGAATTATAAGGGTAAAAGGGTCTTTTAATGGGTAAGAAGGTTCTAGAATAGGGGCAACTGTTCCAAAGATAAGGTTGACAGCTGCTCTATGTACTATTTTTAGCTTTTGGATTGAGAATATTCCAAGGGATATCCCATTCCCAAATATCCTATAAATAGACCCTCCTCCCTTTAGACTGGGGACCTCTTTTTTTTACACATTTTAGACTCTGAAAAAATTCTCTCTACAGTCTGAAATTGCTTTCTTGAACACTGAATACTGAAAACAAAACAAAAATTAGGGTAGCCTTCTTTTGAAAAACGAAAAATTGTTTCAAAGCATGAATGTAAAAATCTGACTGTTCTTTCAAGAGTTCTCAAGGCTTCTGTGGAATTCTTATATTTGGGTTTTCATCTGTTTGTTCAACTCTGTTTTTTTTAAAACTCAAACATCTTTTGGGTTAGTTCTTTGGGGTCTGTTTGGATTTCTGAGGTTTGCTGTTATTGCTGCTGAATTCTCTTCCTTCTTGCTGATTGTTGTGCATACTTGACCTTTATTTGGTCAAGTCGTTTGCTGTTTTTTCCTTTAAAGGTATGTAACAGTGAACCTTTAGATAAAGCTAATTGTGCTGAAATTGTTGACTTGTATTATGCTTTCTTTAAGATTGTGCAAATCTGAATCTTCTTCTCTTCCATTCCTCATATAAAGCTGAAGTAAGGTTACTATTATTTGAATGTATGTATGCAACTCCCGGAATCAACTTGGTTATTTGCTAAGCCGTTAACACATTTAGCATTTGGTAGTTTGATTTGTTTTCATATGTGTTTAGCATGTTAGAGTAATTCGCACTAGGGTAGATGAGTTTGATTCCTTAATAATCAAACTCACCCTATGATGAGTGCACAAATATAAGTATGGTTGGATGACGTTTACCCTTCAAAAGGGTACAAAGTATGTAGTTAAAAGGGCATTAGAGTTGAGGAATCTGAACCTTTGAATGGTCAGATTCATCCTCTAAAATGCCTAAATAATCAAAGTTTCTATATAGTTTAGAATTATGTTAGCATTAGCATCATGGTAGATGAGTTTGACTTATCGATAGTCAAATTCACCCCATATTAAGTGCTTAAACAGTAGCCTATCACCCTTTAAGGGTATGAAATGAGCAATCAATAAAGGCTGTAGAATAGTGAATCTGAACCCTTCAAGTGGTTAGGTTCAATCTTTAAGAAATGCCTAAAAAATTAAAAGTCACAGTACAATTATGAGTTGAATAGGACCTCTATGGAGATGAATCTGACCCTTTTTATGGTCAGATTCAGTCCATAAAAAGCAAAAACCTGCTATGTTATAAATGGTGTAAAAACATCACTAAGGGTGAGTCTAACCTCCTTCATGGTATGACTCATCCTATAAATGTCTAAAGACCTATTGTTACTACTGTCCAAGTAACAAACTTTGGAATTATAGTCTACATTGAAGATGCACAAACAATTATGTTCCTTTTTTTTAGTATAGTTTAGCATAAGCATCATCAGATTTAAAGCTCGACTTCTTGTCATAGTCCTGTTTAGTCTAATGGATGCATAACACACTCAACTAATTGAGGTGTTTTTACAGATTACGAAGCAAGGCTCAAGTATATGGCCTTAAGGGAACTCAAGTCGGACAAGTTAGCTAAAACTTCATTCTGTTGTAGTTTTCTCTCTTCTGAAAATGTACCTTGATAGTAGTAGTCTGTATTTATTTTTTAGAATTATGTAATTTAAAGACTGGACTGTACATCTAATTTCAGTTTTGTTCGTGAAATTTCGAATTTGTATTTTTTCCTCTGCTCTGGAAGTAATACGAGGATATTAGATAAAAGAAACGTGTATGAAATCTGTATAAACACCCGTTAGATTTTGCAAAAGCGAGTATTTCAAGTTCAGTAGAGTTTCAATCAAATTAGTAGGCTACCTTCAATTTATCTTATGTCTTGTAATCAATGTATAAATACGTGTGAATTTGGATCCTTTAGAAACATGTGATTAGGCTATTTAAAATTAGTAAGAATCGCTGTTTCAAAAATCAATAAAACTGCCAGTGGTAGGCTATTCGTTAGAAATCATGAAGTTCTAAAAACAGAGTGATTTTATCTTGCCAATTTGTATCAGAATCAATGAGTAACGTATTTAGATGTTTGGATTTCATAGGTGTATATATCTAAATGAATGAGAAACATTCTGATTCACATTTTCGCCACTGTTTGCTGGAAAATAAAATCTTTTTCAGACTAGTAGTCCTATTACAATAGGAGTTAACTTAAGATGGCCTAATGTCATAAAATGAGGCTAAATTAGGCCGTAGCCCATAAGATGTTGTCTTTAGGCTAATGAAGTTCATCCTTAGGCAACCTTCTAGGTAGAATCATGCGTTTAGCTTGAAACTTGTTAAAGAATCGAATATTATTCCCAAAACTACCATAACTTACACTCGAGAGTGGCAACTCGTTCCCCCGACCCTCAACTCCAAACAATAAGTAAAATACGCATTAGCAACTACGGGTGCATTTCATGTGACATGTTTGCCGTGTGTTCAAAAAACAACAAGTGCACGCCATCGTGACTTGTCTAAGATAAATCCATAAACGTCCTAATTGATCTTAAAACTAAAATGCTCCTTCAAATAGAAAGCACGAAGAATAACCGAACATTGCCTCAAATAGGCGTTATAAAACCATCACGACCATAGTTCTGACTACGTAATCTACACTCGGGTGCGACAACTCATGTCCCCGACTTCAACTTCAAACTATATTAAAATCACGTGTTACAATTGCGGGTGCATTTCATGTGGCGTAATTGTAACATGTCCAAAGCATAACGAGTGCAATTCTCGTGACTTATTTTCAAGATAAATCCATACTTATCAAAAACGGCTAAATTTCAAAGAGTTTAAATATGCAATAGGCTAAAACATGTAAATAAATGGATAATTTAGGTCAAATAATAATAGTTAAGCGACCGTGTTAGAACCACGGAACTCGGGAATGCCTAACACCTTCTCCCGGGTTAACAGAATTCCTTACTCGAATTTCTGGTCGCAGACAAATTGTGACGACCCAAAAGGTCATCCTAAGTAATTCCAGATAAATCTGTGTTCTGAGGCCCCGAAAGCCTCCGTTAATCTCACCTCGATATGCGTGCGTAGCCCGGGCATGTAGCCGGGAAGCTTCTATGTGAAAATTTGATAAAAATGAAATTTTTGAATTGAATAATTGAATAAAGTTGACTTTGGTCAACTTTTTCGGTAAACAGACTCGTACCCGTGATTTGACGGTCCTGGAGGGTCCGTAGGAAAATATGGGACTTGGGCGTATGCCCGGAATCGAATTTCGAGGTCCCAAGCCCGAGAAATGAATTTTTAAATAAAATTGTTTTCTGAAAATAATAAAGAATTTTGGAAATGAATAATTATGTGAAAACCGTGTTACCGGGCCCGTATTATGGTTTCGGAGCCCGGAACAGGTTCATTATATGTTATGTGACTTATTTGTGAAATTTGGTGTAAATCTGACTCGAAATGATGGGTTTCGGATAAAAATCGGAATAATTAAGCCTTATGAAGTTTTAAGAAATTTCTATGAGTTTTGACGTTTAATTCGTTGATTTTGATGATATTTTGATGATTTAAAAGCTTGAATAAGTACGTAGGATGTTTTGGGAGTCGTGTGTGTTTTTAATTTTGAGACCCGAGGGCTCGGGTGAGTTTCGGGTAGCTAACGGGATGTGAAATGCATGAAAAATCTGGTGTTCTTGGCCTGTTTCTGATGTCTGGTGTAATACCCTTCGAGAACGCGGCCAAGGGCTCGCGAACGCGAAAGGTAATTAGTGTGGCTTGGGTTTTGTTCTACGCGAACGCACAGGTACGGTCACGAACGCGGAGCTATGGGGGTACTGCTCTACGCGAACGCGACGCCCCTCTCGCGAACGCGTAGTGTTATAGGGTGGGGTCTGGGGTCAGGTAGGTTTGTTCTTCGCGAACGCGGGCAGTGGCTCGCGAACGCGGAAGGTTAGGGAGTCACACCTTCGCGAACGTGGCCCTGGCTTCGCGAACGCGTAGGTCCCAGCAGCTAACCCTTCGCGTACGCGGCCAGGGGCCCGCGAACGCGAAGGGTAATTTTGCCCAGTTATTAAAAATACCCCAAAAACAGAATACCATACGGGAATATCACATTTTCAGCCTTCTTCTTCCCCTCATACCCCCATTGACGATCCTCCAGCTAATTTCCCTCCATAAACACTTGGGTAAGTGATTCTAACACCAATTTCTTCCACTTTTCTTCCATAACCACTAGAATCTAGGCCTAAAATCCTAAAATCAAGGTAGAAATTAGGAGTTTTGGGTAGAGTTAGGTTTTTGGGAATTTTGGGTAATTCAACCCCAATTTGGGGTCGAATTTCAAAACAAATTATATATTCTAACTCGTGGGGTTATGGGTGATCGGGTTTTGGTCCGAGCCTCGTTTTTGGACCAAGCGGGCCCGGGATCGAATTTCGGTAATTATTGGAAGAATGCTAGAAATTGAATATCTAGGCTATGGGATTGTGTTATTGATTCTTTATTGAT
>ML249082.1:7756-59265 GCA_005239495.1 Nicotiana undulata
ACTTATCTTCGAGAGGCTGCAGAACCCTTAGGAAACATTCCACATTCTTGAATTCTTATCGTGCGAATCCATTTATTCATCCAAAAGCATAACTCTTGAATTCCTTTCATGTATTCGAATGTGCACGCGGGCATTTGGTATCAGTTGTGCGTCGTCGGCTTGTGACTTCCATGGGTGAGATGTGATTGTTAGCATGTTAATAATGGGCCAGTCGGAAGGACTTGAGGCCGGATTTTGTCTGTGGCTTGAGTGCTGAGATTTTGTTTGTGTGAGCACTCGTATTTGGCGACTTATATGTCTGTTAGTGTCCTTATTGATCGAACTTTGTGACTAGATGACTACGTGGTGAGTGTGATTAATAGTTAGATGTATTCAGGATGCTTGATGGTGACCAAAATGAATTGGAGGGAGATGTGGCAAGAACCATTGATTAATTGACTTCTGTATTGAGTTAGAATATGGCTTCGAGTTATGAGTATTGAAGGACCTCTTGTGTAGTTAAGTTGTGGAGTGAAGTGGGTTTTCCTGTTATGTTCTGAGTTCCTGTGATGTCTTTTGGGTTGACCAATGCCCCAGCATCGTTCATGTATTTGATTAGCGGTATATTCAAGCAGTAATTGCACTCCTTTGTTATTGTGTTCATGGATGGCATCTTGTCGTACTCACGTAGCCAAGGATAGCATACTCGGCATTTGATGATGGTATCAAAAGGATATAGGGAGGAGAAGCTTTGTGAGAAGTTCTCCAAGTGTGAATTTTTGGCTCAGTTCAGTAGCATTCTTGGAACACGTGGTGTCCAGTGAAAGTATCTATTTGGTCAGACGAGTGTGAGTAGAGCTTCCAGAAGCTCAAGATTTCCTTGACCATAAATCCAGTGTTAGTATTTCCATCAGCTTCAGGTTCTTATACCGCTTATGGGATGTCTCGAGGGCAGGCAATGGTCGTGTTGTAATGTAGGAAGGTATAGTAATTGCGTGATAGATATGATTTTCGGAAATGTATAGGGAGATATCATTTTGAGATTAAGCAGCTAGGGGTATCTCCTGTGGGGCGTCTTGAGGTGTGTGACCCTTAATGTTTATCTGTAGCAAGTTCTTTTCTAACAGTAGATGATGTATGTTGTAATTTGAGTTTAGTTCGCTTGTGGGATTTGGCATGATCATTACAATGGTGAATGCGAGATTTGCATACGGGTTGAGGGTTAGATGGACTGGGTCATATGAGCGTATGAAGGATTTAGTTGAATCCCGCCACAATATGGTGGCAATGATAATGTGTGGGCATCGTGAGTTATTGTTTGTCTGGATCTTTCGCTTTGAGCTAAGTGGGGGAGTCCTCTAACGATAAGTTGATTACACGATTATGTGTTCTATTGGTTTTGGTTCGAGGTATGTTGGTGAATCAGTTCTGACCCACAGAGGTGGAGTCTGGGAATGACTCGAGTGATGGAAATTCTTTGATACAGGTTGTAACGTACTTTACGGATAATGGAATTCATTGAATAATGAAGTTGTACTAGTAAGTGTAGAGTGTGCAATGTATGAGTGTGCTTGTTACTTTAATGGTGTGGATTACTTTCCTAGTATGTGGATTGCAAGCGGGGTCATGTCGTCCTATTTACTTGGTTAGTGTAATTTAAATTGCGTAGAGAAAATGACGTTCGAGAATGGTTCAGACGGATTCAAGGTTATATGTAGCGATCGAGGATCTTCAAGGTGTGAGAAGGGCCAGAACTGAGATTTACGGGGAAGGTGTCAAGGCTTGTGGTGTATTTGCATTATCATGGATTCTATCCATTAGTATAAGGAAAGTGAAGGCAATGACTTTAAATTCGCAGGAAGTCTCTTCAGGGTAAGTATTTCTAATGTGGTGCATTTGGGGATAATTGAGGGAGTATTCAGCGGCTTACGAGCCTTAGACGGTATATGTTTATACTCGGGTTTTGTGCGGTGATTCGGGATTGAGAATTGCGGTATTATGGCAAGAAGAAGTATCAATTCGAAGGTAAGTAAGGAGGAACCTGGATAAATAGGATAGCTTGGTAGTAGGTCAGATCGACATGATAAGGTATATGGTTAGTTCTTTAGGTGCTTATTAGGTACTGAGTTGTTACATGTATTTGTTAGCAATTTTCTTAGAATTTTATGGCATGCGTAGCTTGGTTGAGTTAGAAGGATTCAGTCCTGGCGGTTTGGTGTTGTACAAATGTGATTCGGGAGTTCTTGATGATTTCTACCACGGTTAGAGATGTATGTTTTTTTACTGGCGTGAGGGCCATGTGATGTATAGTGTTTTTGCTTCTAAATGGGATAAATGGAAAGTTCTTGGCTAGTTTGGTACGTAGTTTTTTGTGGCTAGGAAGGGAGCATGAAGTTCTCATAATTATCATAGGATGCATGGCGTATGCTGTATTTTGTGTATAGTGGAGAGTGGCATATGTGAGGCCACAATTCAGTTCTGGAAGGAAGGTCAGAACTGGCAGTTTCAGATGATTAGGTAAAGGATACCACTATTGGGTGGCTGGATGAGAGTATACATTCATAAAGGACAATGTGCTTAAGGCAATGTGTTTGAGTAAGGGTGCATCATTGGTGTTACGGCACTCTCTTNTGAGTGGTGGAATTGGGATCAGATATAGTAATTATTGCGCCTCATGGATTTTTGAGACTGGGAGTTGTCATGAACATTGTAGTTGTGAACTACGAGGATGTGAGCAAAGCTAGTCATGTGTTAGTATATGCCATGACTCGACCACTATGAATGTTCAGAGAGAAATAGTACTTCGAGTTATTGGTAGGCCAGTATGGGTGTTGCAAGATTGAGACGTATTGGTTATGTTCTTTCTAGTTCGGGTGGCATGGTATCGTCCGATTTCCCCAGGGTTATGGCAATTCATTTTGAGTAATTGACGTCGAATTTCACATGGTTATTGATTTTGATCAAGGTGGCTTGGAGTATGTCATGTGGTCCAGCGGTTGGAAGGGATCACGCTTTGCAACTCAGTTAGGTTGAGGTATGATCCTTGGTATCGGATTTGTGTGATATGGTTTCACGATGCGTATTAGGCTTTTAGCATGATGTGGTAATGGTAAGTGTTAGTGGCAAGATAGTACTCTCGTGTGAGTCTTCTTTATTTAATGAATTGAGCTCTTGGTATGTGGTTATTGAGTGCACAAGTTGCACAAGTTATGGCACTGGATGGCATTGATACTGATCGGATGAGTGGTTGCTGGATTATACGTCTTTATTTCATCATCGGCAGTATATGGAAGTGTTAGAGCGAGGTATGGTTTGATAAGAGGGTATGTACCGGTATTGAGTTGTTGAACAACTATTGTGGTTAGGAGTTATCGCTATGAGCGGTTGAGCCACGCGGTATATTATGTGATTTCATCTTGGGTTACGGATACGACTTGTAAAGTGTGCTCAGACTTATTCAGTTTATAGTTGTGGGGATTGGAACTTGTAAATTATTTCGGAAGTAGAAACTCGGTTTTAAGGTTTATGGGTCAGGATTTGATAATGAAATTTCAGTTATGTTGTGTTATTAGACCTATATGGGGTAGAGTGATGTGGGATCACCTCTGAATATGTGCATGGTAGGTTACACAACATTTTGGTGGTGTTTGGAACAACTCTAGAAACGTTCGAGGACGAACGTGTGTTTAAGTGGGGTAGAATGTAACGACCCGGTCGGTCATTCTGTAAAATTTGCATTATTATTGCTGTTATTGCCTTGTTATAGATTGGTTATACTGTTATTGATGTGTTGGAGTTGGTAGGCTTGAAATTGAAGTGATTATAATGAGAATTTAGCCACTTAGTCTTTAAAAATAGCCTTGAAGTTGGGAAAGGTCAACTGAGAGTTGACTTATTAGTAAACGACCCCGGAACGCAAATTTCATGGCTCGGATAGCTTCGTTAGGTGATTTGGGACTTAGCAGTGTGTTCAGAATAATTTTGTGATATCCGGTGTAGAATTAGGCTTGAATTGGTGAAAGTTAGTTTTTGGAGATTCCGGTCGGCAATGGAAAATAGGCTATCAGGGTCGGAATGGAATTCCGACTGTTGGACCATCTTCATAATGTCATTTTGGACTTGTCTGCAAAATTTCAGGTCAAACGGAATTGATTTGGATAGTTTTGGCATCATTGGTGAATTTTAGAAATATCAAAGTTCTTAGGCTTGAATCCGGTGAGAATTTGGTGTTTTGATGTTTTTAGAGTGCAAATAAGTTTTAATGATCATACGTGACGTGTTGGTAAGTTTGGTTGGGGTCCATAGGGGCTTGGGATTTATTTTGGGTGATTAACGGACACGTCCGGACTTAGAAACACTACTGTTTTGACGGTGTAATTGCAGAAGAAATTTACTCTGTGCGATCGCGGAGAGCAAGGTGCGATCGCATAGGTCTGTGGTTGAGGCCCCAGGAATTACTCTGTGCGACCGCAGGGGGCAGAGGTGCGATCGCAGTGAAGAGAGGGAGAGAGTTGGGCGATCGCGGGCGAGTGTGTGCGACCGCACAGGGGCCGGAGCGCGTGGGGCATAGTGGCAAGGGAAGGCAGTGCGATCGCGTGCCTAAGGCTGCGATCGCGGAGGGCATAACAGGTAACACTGTGCGATCGCAGGGGCAAAGCTGCGATCGCGGAGAACAAAAGCCTGGGCAGTATTTAAATAAACCCTCCGCGACTTAGACCCTCTTTTACACCATTGTTGAGCGGAGGAAAGCTTTTTGGGCGATTTTCGAAGGAGAAAATCAGTGGGTATCACAAAGGTGAGTAATTCGACTATTAAAACTCGTTTATGGGTGATTTTAGACCATAATCTCAGCAATTAATTCATGAAAATCAGTAGAAAAATAGGATTTTGGGGCATGAGATTATGAGACCTTCAAGGGTCGATTTGAGGGGTCAAACGAGCTCCGATTTTGGTGTTCTTTATATGTACGGAATCGTGAGAAGATGAAGAACCCTTTTGTATCAGAATTTCTGAGTTTCAGGATGCGTCCCCGGGGGTCGGGTTTTGACCGAATTCGGATTTTTGAACCAAATTCGATATTTTTAGATTGGAATTTATTCCTTAAGCATATGTTGATGATAAAAATCTTAACTTGGTAGATTTGGAGCCTTCGGAAGTTGATACGAGAGGCAAGCGCATTGCGGAATAATTTCGGGCTAGTTTTGAGGTAAGTAATGTCTTTAAATCCTGTCCTGAGGGTATGAAACCCCGGACTATGCACCCTTTCACGGGTTTTGAAATGAAAAGGTTGGAACTTTGGAAATATCTTCCGTACTCAGGCGACTATTGAGTTGCGAAACCGATTTTTAAGCCTATGCTTAATTAGTATTATTTTATTATGATATGATTTGGGCTGTAAGCCGTGTTTGGGGCCTAGTGCCGATCTGTTTTCCCCTTTGAGGGTTGTGTTACTATATTTTACTCACTGATACGCTATTATTTTACACTCAGTCTTTTCCTGATAAATTGTTTTGACACTCAGAATATTTTGATACTATTTATTGAAAAATGAAACACTGTTTTGGGTCGAGGACCCGGTATATTTATGGCCCAAGGGCAAATTGAGAGTGTCTGACTGAGTGGTGAGGAGGCTTTCAGGCCTCAGAACTGTGGTAAGGAGGCTTTCAGGCCTAAGGAGTGTGGTGAGGAGGCTTTCAGGCCTTAGGAGTGTGGTGAGGAGGCTTTCAGGCCTCAAGAGAGTGGTGAGTAGGCTTTCAGGCCTTATGTTATTATTGCGCTTGGGCTGTTGGAGCCCCTCCGGAGTCTGTACACACCCCTAGTGAGCGCCGGTACCGATATTGAGTGATGATTGCCCGCGGGGCTGATACTGAGTGATGATTGATACTGAGTGATTGAGAAGATGCCTGAGGGCAACGGTTACTAGAAATGATTTTGGCCCGAGAGACAAATTTATTATGATTTTTCTAAGTCTTCGAACTACAATTTACTTCATTTTTGAACTGGTTTTTACTGAGAATTTTTCTGAGATATACTGGTGTTTCACATGTTTTCAAGGGATTTCTGAAAACTGATTTCGAATTTATTATTTGATAAATACTACATGGTGACTTGGTGTTTTACTGGTTTTGTGGAATTGTGTATCTGTACTGTGTGTTTATATTACTCATACTGTGATTTATTTTCATTACTACTGAGTTGGCGTACTCATAAAGACTCCATGTGCTTCTCTGTGCAGATCCAGGTACTAGCTCGCAGCAGTAGCTGACGCAGGTTCGATAACAGCATTCACGGGAGTTCGAGGTAGCTGTCCAGCGTCCACAGCTTCTCCACTTCCCTTCCCTATTTAGCTTTAGCATTTGATTCAGAGACATATTATAGTTTTAGCAGAGTTAGATTTAATTATTCTTAGATGCTCATGACTATTGACTCCAGTTCTGGGAGGTTGTTTAGAGTTGTTTAGAATATTATGGGGACGCTAAGACCTAATTATATTATTTGTGTTATGGTTGCATGCTTATTATTAAAGTGTGAACTGTTATAATTGAATAAACGCGTAGTAAGGTGATGGTTGGCTAGCCTAGTTCCACGATAGGCGCCATCACGGCCTGTTAGGATTTGGGGTCGTGACACACCCCTAACTTCACGATCGCAAAGAACACTCTGTGCACCAGACATCAGCAATAACCCATTAGTGAAATTATGAAGAAAAATGGCCCGAGATCAATCCGAATCATGCTCGAGCCCTCGTGACCCCGACCAAACATTCCAACAGGTCCCATAACATAACACGAACCTACTCGAGGTCTCAAGTCATGCATAATAACATCGAAACGACGAATCACAGCTTAAATCGAACATAGTGAACTTTTAATCTTTCGACATCCAAAACTTGTGCCGAAACATTTCAAATGAACCCGAAATAAGCTCAAATTTTGCACACAAGTCCCAAATGACATAATGAAGCTATTCCAATTACAGAAACCACAATCCGAACCCGATATCATAAAGTAAACTCTCGGTCAAACATATGAACATTTCAAACTTTCAAATTTTCATCATTCACCAATTAGTGCCGAAACATTCTTGAAATATCCAAATGCAAATTTGAGCATATGCCCGAGTCCAAATTATCATCCGGACCTAACAGAACCATCATAACTCCAAACCTAGGTCAAACACTCAAAAGCCAAACTTGGTCAACTCTTCCAACTAAAACTTCTTAGTTGAGAATTATTCTTCCAAATCAATTATGGATAACCAGAAAACAAAAACCGACGATATGCACAAGTCTTAATACATCATACGATGCTGCTTAAGACTTCAAATAGCTTAACGGAATGCAAATAATCAAAACAACTGGATGGGTCATTACAGTATCCCCCACTTATACGTACGTTTGTCCTCGAACGTGCCAAGAGTCGCTCCAAAGCTAGCAAGTCGCCGTGTAACCTTAACTTGCACATACTCGGAGGTTATCCCACGTCACCCCAATCTGTGTAAGCCTGGAACCATAACATAACTAAAGATTATTCTTCAACCGTAGCTCGTAAGCTTTTGTACCCAATTTGCAACATCTAGAATTTCTAACAAGACTCGAATCTTGCATCTACACATTGTGTAAGTCTGAACAAGCCGTATCAAGCCATATCCATAACCCATGATGTAATCACATGATATACCACATAACTCGCATACTCATAGCAATAACTAACGATCACAGTAGCTGTTCAAAATGAACCCAATACCGGTAATAAATCTCATATCAAATAAAACCTCGTCTAAAACCTTGGTACATTGTCGATGATGAAAGAAACACGCAGAAACTCATAACTACTCATCTGATCAACAAATCATGGAGCTCTCCCTCCTTCGACAAGAACTATAGCCAATTTCTAAGTGGATCAGTGACATTATCTTACCAAATATACCGAAATCAAATCCGATAACACCCATTCTAGGTCCAACGACCCCATCTAAAGAAATGCGGCCAGTCTATTGACATGCCACACCAATATAGCCTTAAGCCACAAACCGTGCAATCGGTGCACCACTACGCAACAATTCAAGTGTACCCAAAAATAGAAAATGATCAAATGAGAGAACTTTTAACGACCCAAATTCCCAACCTTAGGGATCGTGATGGCGCCTCACACCACACTTTCTAGGCAAGCCAATGTTAGAATTCGAGTATCTAATTCCCTTTGATTAATTTATTAAGAATCAATAAGTAAATTTAAAGTAAACTAAAATTAGATAATTTCCACAGATAAACTACTAATCCATTAAATAAAAAACGAACCACGAGCTAATTATATAAATAATTCTGGAACCACCCAAGAGTCTGGTGTCATAATTCATGAACTACTAAAGAATACTACAAATAATGGGCTGAAGAAATAGTATAAATGTTCTGGATACAATAAAACAGTGTATGTAAGATATGAGAAGACTCTCGGGATCTGTGAACGCCGGCAGATGTACCTCGTGTCTCCAAATAAATAGGAAAGCTGCTCGAACTAGCTCTACCGATGTCCGGTACCTAGATCTGTGCAAAAGAGCACAGAGTGTAGTATCAGTACAGCCGACCCCATGTACTGAGTAAGTGTCGAGCCTAACATCGACAAAGTAGTGATGAGGCTACGACGGGGCTTTAACAATATAAACTGTAACAATATTATATAAAGCAAGAAAGAAATCTAAACAAAAAATAACAAGTACTGCAATAACAATAAAAATAACTCAACCACCTTTTTCAGGCCTCAACTATAACTAGCTCTCAAGTAAATTTCCAATTTTTCAAAACCTTACTTTAAAATAATCACATGTACTAAATATAAGAAAACCTGTAGAGTAAATCAAGAGTTTCCAAATCATTCAAAGTTTAAAATCAGTAAAAACATCATTTTCCCCCATTTTCACAGTCCTGTTGCGGCGTGCAACCCGATCCCACCTATTCACAACATCACAATCAATTATCCACCATTATCACACCAATTATCCACCCTTATCACACCAATTTATTCACCCTTATCACACCAATTTATTCACCCTTATCACAACAATTTGTGATTCAAAAGTTTCAAACAGAAAACAGTATAACCCGTAAGCTTTGAACAACAACAATGTAAATAGTCAAGAAACCGACATGAATATATAGATATAAAATCTCAACATAGTGTCAAACTGCTCAACCTTTCTGCTCTCCAAGAGAACCAAATACACAACCAACATTCTTCCAACATAACCAAATAATATTTAACAGCAAAGTAATGAGGCCTAGTAGTCATGGAAACAATAACTAACAAATAACAATTTAGACCGGGATCAATGTAATTGAGAACGGGAAATGATCATGTTTAACTGGCCATTTGGGTGGTGCATAGATATTCGTCACCTCACCTATACACCACACCCATGCATTTCACATAGCAAACAAGTGGGGAGTCCTATTCCTTCAAGTCAAAGTTAGACCAAACACTTACCTCAATTTCGCAGGCCACTCACTGCTCAATTACTGCTTTTCCTTTTGAATTCACCTCTAACTTGCTCGAATCTAATCATAATTAATACATTATCATGAATCTATGCTAAAAGAACTAACTTTATTAAAAGATATAATTTTTTCTAAGTTTTCTATAAAAAAAAGTTAAAACCCGACCCCGGGCCCGCTTGGTCCAAACTCGGGGTGCGGACCAAATTACGTTTACCCACTCACCCACGAACCCAAATATGCTATTAGTTTCGAAATCAGACCTCAATTTGATATAAAAATTCGACTTTTACAAAATTCCCTAATTCTACTCAAACCCTCAATTTTTACCATGAAAATTCCTAGTTTTTGCTTGAAAATTGATGAAAAATAGTAAGGAATTGAAAGAACAAAGTTTAGAATTGATTAGCTATGACTTGGGGATGATAATTGTTGAAGAAAATCGCTATTAGAGATGAAAACCTCGAAAATATGGTGAAGAAGAAGGTCTGCCCGGTTTTTAAAAGAGTATTTATATTATTGGGCAACAGACCTATGCGTTCGCACTGGGGGGGGGGGGGGGCCCCCCAAATTTATTATATGCGTTCTCATCCACAGGGGTGCGAACGCAGTGCATTAAATACATGTGCACTGACAGCAAAGAAAACCATCAATCTTTCAAGTGTAAAAACGTTACGTGGCCTACCCAAAACTCACACGAGCCCTCGGGGCTCTAAGCAAAATATGCACGCACGTCTAAAAACATCATACGGACTTGCTCGTGCGATCAAATCATGAAAATAACATGTAAAAACATGAATTAAACCTAAAAACTCATCATTTTCAACAAGAACTCTTAAAGTTCATAATTTCACAACCGGATATCCGAATCACGTCAAACGAACTCCGTTTTTCATCAAATTTCACAGTTAACCTTTTAATTTCATAACAAATCTGTACCGGGCTCTAGAACCAAAATACGGGCCCGATACTATTTCAGCAAAACAATTTCTTACAAAAATTGATTTCTAAGGCTTGGGGCCTCGGAATTCATTTTCGGGCATACGCCCGAGTCCCATATTTTACCGCGGACCTCCCGGGGTAGTCGGAACACGGATCAGGGTCCGTTTACTCAAAATGTTGACCAAAGTCAACTTTTATCAACTTTAAATCCTAGAAATCACTATTTCTCATATTTTCACATAAACACTTTCCGATTTCAAGCCCGGACTACGCACGCAAATCGAGGTATTTAAATTTAGCCTTTTTATGTCAATTAAGCATGGGACGGGGTCTAAATTTATAAAATGACCCATTGGGTTATCACAATCTCCACCTCTAAAACACATGTTTGTCCTCGAACGAACATAGAAAGTTACCTGAATTTGCAAACAAGTGTGGATATCTACTCTAGATGTCCGACTCGGACTCCCAGGTAGCTGCCTCAACAGGCTAGCCTCTCCACTGTACTTGAACTGAAGGATAACTCTTAGATCTCAATTGGCGAACCTGCCGGTCTAAAATAGCTACCGGCTCCTCCTCATAAGTCAAGTCTTTGTCCAATTGGACAGAGCTGAAATCGAACACGTGGGACGGGTCACCATGATATTTTTGGAGCATCGACACATGGAATACCAAATGAACTGAGGATAACTCGGGAAGCAACGCAAGTCTATGAGCTACCTCCCCCACTCTATCAAGAATATCAAACGGCCTGCTATACCTAGGGCTCAACTTACTCTTCTTCCCAAACCTCATAACACCCTTCATGGGTGATACCCGAAGCAATACTCTCTCTCCAACCATGAATGCCACATCACGAACCTTACGATCGGCATAACTCTTTTGCCTAGACTGAGCTGCACGAAGTCTCTCCTGAATGATCTTGAACTTATCTAAGGCCTCCTGAACTAAATCTGTACCCAGTAACCGAGCCTCTCCCGGCTCAAACCATCCAACTGGCAATCTGCACCTTCTACCACATAACGCCTCATAAGGAGCCATCTGAATGCTCAACTGATAACTATTATTATAAGCAAACTCCGCTAATGACAAGAACTTATCCCACGAACCTCCAAAGTCAATAATACAAGAGTGGAGCATATCCTCCAAAATACGAATGGTACGCTCGGACTGCCCGTCAGTCTGATGATGAAATGTTGTGCTCAACTCCACTCGGATACCCAACTCACGTTGAACTACCCTCCAAAAGTGCGAAGTAAACTGCGTACCTCGATCTGAAATGATAGACACGGGCATACCGTGAAGGCGAACAATCTCCCGAATATATATAACTCAGCCAACCGCTCCGAAGTATAAGTACTTTCCACGGGAATGAAATGTGTTGATTTGGTCAGCCTATTCACAATAACCCAGACTGCGTCGAATTTCCTTTGAGTCCGTGGGAGCCCAACAACGAAGTCCATAGTGATACGCTCCCACTTCCACTCAGGAATCTCTATCTGCTGAAGCAAACCACCGGGTCTCTAATGCTCACACTTTACCTGTTGACAATTTAAGCAACGAGCCACATACGCAACAATGTCCTTTTCCATCTTTCTCCACCAATAATGTTGTTTCAAATACTGATACATTTTGGCTGCACCAGGGTGAATAGAATACTTAGAACTGTGATCCTCCTAAAGGATCAACTCACAAAGTCCATCAACATTTGGTACACATATACGACCCTACCTCCTCAAAACACCATCTTCACTAACTGTACCTTTCTTGGCACCACCGTTCTGAACTGTGTCCCTAAGAACCATCAAATGTGGGTCATCATCCTGCCGCTCCCGAATTAGGTCAATTAAAGAAGACCGAGCAATGGTACAAGCTATAACACCACTGGGGGAAATATCCACCTCACGAACTGATTAGCCAACGTCTGATTGTTTGAAGACAACAGTCTCTCACCAACTGGAATATACGCAAGGCTGCCCATATTCACCGCCTTTCTGTTTAATGCATCGGCCACCACATTGGCCTTCCTTGGGTGATACACTACGGTGACATCATTATCTTTTAGTAACTCTAACCATCTCCGCTGCCTTAAATTTAGATCTTCCTTCTTGAATAAGTACTAGAGACTACGATGGTAAGTAAAAACCTCACACGGCACACCATAAAGATAGTGCCTCCAAATTTTTAATGTATGAATAATGGTTGCCAACTCTACATTATGAACATGGTAATTCTTCTCATGGACTTTCAATTGCCGAGACGCATATGCAATCACCATGCCATCCTGCATCAATACTGCTCCAAGTCCAACTCGAGAAGCATCACAATACACTGTGAAAGAACCCGAACCTGATGGTAACACCAACACCGATGCTGAAGTCAAGGCTGTCTTGATCTTATGAAAGCTCGCCTCACACTCGTCTGGCCATTTGAATGGGGCACCTTTCTGAGTCAATTTAGTCATTGGGGCTGCTATGGATGAGAACCCCTCCACAAAACGATGGTAGTAACCTGCCAAACCTAAGAAATTCCTAATCTCCGTAGCTGTAGTGGGTCTAGGCCAGTTCTTCACTGCCTCTATTTTCTTAATAGTTGCTCATAGCAAATTACAGAATTATCAAATAGCTTCACGTCAACAGAGAAAATATCCTTTCAAACCTTCACAATATTGATAACGAGATATGATGCTTGAAGACCTCGTAATTATATACCGGAATTAACGTATCTCATTTAACGCCACATGGGCGGGCACATACCTCGTAGGTCAAGGCTCAATAATTATAACACGGATTTGGCAAATTATGCACAATTAATTAATTAATTAATTTCTTTATTTATTTATTTACTTATTATTAGTATTACTTTTATTATTATTTATTCATTTATTATTATGATCATTATCATTATTTTATACATAACTTGTTGAATAAGCCTAAGATGCATGACTCCCTACCAGTACTATAGTAAAATTTTAATTCACAAGGGAGAATTTGAACACAAGAATTTCCATCACAAGGACCTCATCCTTACATAACTTCCACCGCGACTCGTAGCCCGATTTAAACATCTCAAATCATATTAAAATGCGAGGATCTCGTCCTCAATTCTGAATCACAAGAAACATGCGTATCGTGCCAATCGAAACATTCCATCTCATTCATTTAAATATTTTATGTTAAACAAAATTACAACATGTAATGATAGACGCAGTTATCTCCACAGAATTTCTCAATACAAGTATTCACATAAGTAGATTTTGAGTTACGAAGCTCACCCGAGAGTGGAGAATATTAGAAGAATTTTATTAGATACGCATAACCATATAAAGTTCTGTAAATCATCACTTTATAATGATTAAATATTGTTCTTGTAATGACAGCATTTAATTTAATGACCTCAGCCATACCATATAAAATATACCAACAGGCTGGGTCTCCACCTCTAGGAATCTAACCTCTACTTTCGACATTCCGACCCTTTTTTTCCCTAGATGGTCATGTAGTTGAGTTGTAACTGCAATGGGGCACGTAGCCTGAGTGCACTGATGAAATATGACTCTCCCAAGTCTAGGAAAGTTTCTACCACGAGCCGCAATAAAGTATCAACTTGCCCTGAGTGACACAAAATTTTACGATCATAATTGAGTCCTTTAATGAGTCTCTGGACTCGCTCTCTATCCATATGAACCGAAGTAGGAGTATGAAGGGATAACTTATCAAACCTGATGGCATGTTCTGACATTGTCATGGTGACCTGGCACAATCGTTCAAACCCTAAGCGCCATGCAAAAATGGAAGGTTAGAGAAACAAACTCTTTCTAAAGCATTATGAGAACTGAGTCAAATAGTTGATGTTGCACTGGCTGGTCGTCCTCTTCGTAGGCTTGCCTCAACTATCGACGACCAATTTCTCCTTTACCATATTGACTCAACACCGCTGAGCTACCTTACTTATTCATGTACCATTTGTTATTCCTTAGCGTAACTCTTATCCTTACCGATGCACAATGACCTCAAAGGTAGAGCTCTATACAGATAAACCTTGGCACGAACCATATAGTCTAGAAGCTTTTCAACCATTTTACTCCTTCTGGAGCACCCCAAAATCTGCAACTGTGACTTCCATGCCGAGTAGACCTTCTGTAGATTTAAAGTTGTCTATATAACTCCATTCGTACTGAGGTATGTGGTTATTAAGGAGGCAGACATATCACAAGTCCTAGCTTTATCTTTTGCAAAATCTTAGGCCTTATACATTCCAACCCAAAACCGATATAACACCTGACCCCACAATCTATTTCTTGACATTGGACTTCCCCACTTGGCACGAAGTCATAGGTCACAATTCTTGATAATTCACAATGTTAAACTTCACAGCTCATATAAATCAACCATGTTGCTTTCAAAAATTCCCTTGTTATGCAATACTGAAGTAGCTATAAATCCTTCTGGGATATGGGCTAGTCCAACATGTACCGACTGAGCTAGAACCTCCGCGTCTAGATCCATTTGAGACTGTATAATAGGTGCCGATGTTCGAGTTTCTAGTCTGAGCTCTGCTTCTGTCTCTTCCCTAATCGTAGCTGTCATTGGGGCTTCATCTCTTGTCTGGTTGTAATCGCTTTGCGTGTTGTCGAGATTTGTGAGAGGACAAGAATAGACAAATTCAATCATCAATGGTAAAATAAATTTGCACGATAGAGTAGAATAGAAGTTAAATTGTTCCTAACTTCATAGCCTCTGAGAGATAAGTACAGATGTCTCCATACCGATCCTTCAGACTCTACCAAGTTTGTTCGTGAATTGTGAGACCTAAGCAACCTAGTGCTCTGATACCAACTTGTCACGACCCAAATTCCCAACCTTAGGGATCATGATGGCGCCTAACACCACACATGCTAGGCAAGCCAATGTCAGAATTTGAGTATCTAATTCCCTTTGATTAATTTATTAAGCATCAATAAGTAAATTTAACGTAAACTAAATATAGATAATTTCCACAGATAAACTACTAAGCCATTAAATAAAAACGAACCACGAGAAAATTATATAAATAAGTCTAGAACCACCCCAGAGTCTGGTGTCACAATTCACGAACTACTAAAGAATACTACAAATAATGGGCTGAAGAAATAGTATAACTGTTCTGGATACAGTAAAACAACATATGTAAAATATGAGAAGACTCTCGGGATCTGCGAACGCCGGCATATGTACATTTTGTCTCCAAATAAATAGGAAAGCTGCTCGAACTAGTTCTACTGATATCCGGTACCTGTATTTGTGCAAAAGAGCACAGAGTGTTGTATCAGTACACCGATCCCATGTACTGAGTAAGTGTCGAGCCTAACCTCGACGAAGTAGTGACGAGGCTACGACGGGGCTTTAACAATATAAACTGTAACAATATTATATAAAGCAAGAAAGAAATCTAAACAAAAAAATAACAAGTACTGCAATAACAATAAAAATAACTCAACCGCCTTATCCAGGCCTCAACTATTACCAGCTCTCAAGTAAATTTTCAATTTTTCCAAACCTTACTTTGAAATAATCACATGTACTAAATATAAGAAAAACTGTAGAGTAAATCAAGAGTTTCCAAATCATTCAAAGTTTAAAAATCAGTAAAAACATCATTTTCCCCCATTTTTACAGTCATGTTGCGGCGTGCAACCCGATCCCACCTATTCACAACATCACAATCAATTATCCATCATTATCACACCAATTATCCACCCTTATCACACCAATTTATTCACTCTTATCACACCAATTTATTCACCCTTATCACAACAATTTGTGATTCAAAAGTTTCAAACAGAAAACAGTATAACCAGTAAGCTTTGAACAACAACAATGTAAATAGTCAAGAAACCGACATGAATATATAGATATAAAATCTCAACATAGTGTCAAACTGCTCAACCTTTCTGCTTTCCAAGAGAACCAAATACACAACCAACATTCTTCCAACATAACCAAATAATATTTAACAGCAAAGTAATGGGCCTAGTAGTCATGGAAATAATAACTAACAAATAACAATTTAGACCGGGATCAATTAAATTGAGAACGGGAAATGATAATGTTTAAAAGGCCATTTGGGTGGTGCATAGATACTCGTCACCTCATCTATACACCACACCCATGATTTCACATAGCAAACAAGTGGGGAGTCATATTCTCTCAAGTCAAAGTTAGACCAAACACTTACCTCAATTTCGCAGACCACTCACTGCTCAATTACTGCTTTTCCTTTTGAATTCACCTCTAACTTGCTCGAATCTAAAAATTAATTCATTATCATCAATCTATGCTAAAGGAACTAACTTATTGAAAGATATAATTTTTCCTAAGTTTTCTATTAGCACCCGACCCCGGGCCCGCTTGGTCCAAACTCGGGGTTCGGACCAAATTACGCTTACCCACGAACCCAAATATGCTATTAGTTTCGAAATCAGACCTCAATTTGATATAAAAATTTGATTTTTACAAAATTCCCTAATTCTACTTCCTAGTTTTTCTTGAAAGGTGATGAATAATAATAAGGAATTGAAAGAATAAAGTTTAGAATTGATTACCTATGACTTGGGGATGATAATTGTTGAAGAAAATCGCTATTAGGTCTAAAAACCTCAAAAATATGGTGAAGAAGAAGGTCTGCCCGGTTTTTAAAAGAGTGTTTATATTGTTGGGCAATAGACCTATGCGTTCCCACTGGTGGGGGTGCGTTCGCATAGAAAAAAAATCCCCCCCCCCCTATTTTTCTCTATGCGTTCGCATTAGGAGGGTGCGTTCGCATTGAACAAAAATGACTCCCCCCCCCCCTTCCTTACTTTACTTTATGCGTTCGCAATGGGGGGTGCGTTCGCATAGAACAAAAATGACCCCCTCCCCCTCTATTTTACTCTATGCGTTCGCGCTGGGAGGGTCCGTTCGCATAGAACAAAAATGACCCCCCCCCCCCCCCCCCCTATTTTACTCTATGAGTTCTCATCCACAGGGGTGCGAACGCAGTGCATTAAATACCTGTGCACTGATAGCAAAGAAAACCAGCAATCTTTCAAGTGTAAAAACGTCATGTGGCCTACCCGAAACTCACCCGAGCCGTCGGGGCTCTAAGAAAAACATGCACGCAAGTCTAAAAACATCATACGGACTTGCTCGTGCAATGAAATCATGAAAATAACATGTAAAAACATGAATTAAACCTCAAAACTCATCATTTTCAACAAGAACTCTTAAAGTTCATAATTTCACAACCGGATGTCCGAATCACGTCAAACGAACTCTGTTTTTTATCAAATTTCACAGTTAACCTTTTAATATCATAACAAATATGTACCGGGCGGGCCCGATACCAATGATTTTAAACATTATTTCTTTTCTTTAATTCATAATTATTTTAGCTAAATAATTTCTTTCAAAAATTGATTTCTAAGGCTTGAGACCTCGGAATTCATTTCCGGGCATACGACCGAGTCCCATATTTTACTGCGGACCTCCCGAGATCGTCGAAATATGGATCCGGGTCCGTTTACTCAAAATGTTGACCAAAGTCAAATTTTATCAACTTTAAATCCTAGAAATCACTATTTCTCATATTTTCACATAAAAGCTTTACAGTTTCACGCCCGAACTACGCACACAAATCGAGGTATTTAAAATTAGCCTTTTTATGTCAATTAAGCATGGGACAAGGTCTAAATTTATAAAATAACTCATTGGGTCATCACAGAACTGTTCCGCAAGCTCAACAAGTACCACCACAACCGCAAAGCAATGAACCCATCATACATAGTAGAATCAAGACACACGAATCTAACTTAAAAGGTCATATCCCATCATAACCCCGGTGCAATACGTGACCCATCCAAACCCCGATCCATATGAAATACCTCGAGCTCCAATGCTCAAAATCAACAACCACAAGCAATTCGACATCATGTATGCAAGTGCATAACCATAACAATGGAGAAGTGAATAAAACTATATACCTCAACCCGAAAAGAACATAACTAAGGCGCAATCAACCATTCCACACCCAAATCACCATCTCGCTCGAATTTCGCTACAAGGCCTAAACATAACCGCTCCATATATGCATATAACCAACAAAACACAACCCCTTGTGGCATGGAATAGCAACACACAGAACATATCAGGACACGAAAAAGCTCAACTCTAATCGAGTGACACACTTCTCAATAGTAACAATTCTGAGTCAACAAATCTGACCTGGTGTGGAATACACATTCTCCTCGGGCCTACCAGTGGGTCCCTAAATCAACTCCGATCATCCCCAAATGGATAAATATCCCTCCAAAAGTCCACAATGATATAACCATAAAACGTACCATCATCTAGCTATTTTTGGCCATATCTTCACAGTTTGCAACCCCCTAACTATCTTCTTCTGAGAACTCCTAATCTCCAAATCCATAGAACACATGAGTCACCGTAGCCGATCCCAACTCCGACACTTGTATGACTAACACATCTACCATACATAATAATCCCCACGAGAAATACTTCTATAATTCTTCCATGTCACATAGCGAAATCTGAACATCAGTAGTCGATCAACCATGCGAGTACCAGAATACCATTGAAGCATCTGTAAGTCAAAACACAGTACGCCTTCTGTAATGTGCACCCTTCTCAAGAAATACCAAATAGTTATAGCATTCATCGAATATGTGTTTTATGCCTTGTAGGATTGATTCCAATCTATGTAGATATTATGGAATAAATTCAAGCTATTTAAGAGCTTTGAAGCCTGAGTAAAAGCCCAAGGATTAAGTCGGGATCGTGTTCGGGGATCAACGGATAATAGTGCACTTTAAGAACGAGACGAGAATCGGGCAGGCATGCTGCGCATTGTCCAATAAAATTCATATAACTTTTCGCTCAGAAATATGTTTGGGCTCCAAAATATATCATTGGAAAGTTATTTATAAGGGCTACAACCTTCATGTTTTAGGTTTTCCCAGATTCCCAACACTACAGGGTGAAACGTGCGCGACTGCACACTGTAAAAGCATTGGGCGCACATGTGGGGCAGAACAGGGTGAAAAATGTGCGACCAAGTACGCGAGCACACAACCAGATGTGTGGCCACGCACGTCTAACTCCTGAAAAGTGTCCTATTTCGTGTAGGAGAAGGTGTTTTCATTTGGGAACGACCCTACTTGGTATATATACATGGAAATAGTATTTTTTGGACTTTTGACATAATTTAGACCTAAGGAAGGTAAGGAGGACAGGGAGAAGCAAGAGCACAAGGATTTCACCATTCATCCTCACTCAAGACAAGAGTTTGGATGTTTAATGTTTTTCTTTGACTTAAACTTAATTTTGATGAATTTATCCATATCTATGGAGTAATTATTCCTTAGGGATTGATGGATTTGGTGTTTTGAGAATTAATTATGGATATTAAATCTAGTTTTATATATTGAATCGTTTTGGGTATTTTTATTATTGCATATATATTCACATGTTTATGTAATCGAAAGAGGCATAATTTGCGATGTATTGCATTATCTTGTTGGTTGAATTCGTTGATTCTGATTAGTAATCGAATTAATATTTAGACCTAGTTAGGATGATAATCGAAAAAGGTTCTACTAAAGACTATTCCAATACGACTTCCTGCATATTTTCACCGAGCTTAACTTAGTTCATATCGCGAGGTTGAGACTTAATCGAGATAGGAGTTTCTACTGAACAGTTGACTATAATTGAGTGAATTCGAGAGATTCACTTGAACCTTAGAAGTGAATCAACTAGAGATAATTCCCAAACAAGTATCTTACTCATATTCAATCAACCCCTATTTTCTTCCTTTGATATATTCTTGCTTACTCTTGTTGCGATTGTCATTAGCCAATAGTTTAGACTTTTAGTAAATTTTAGTTTTAAATCACACAACTCTAAATTGTTGGTCTTCTTGGATAGAAATTAAAAGTAGAAGCTACAAAAACACTGTTTAAATCCAATCCCTATCGATACGATAATTTCTATACTATATACGGCTACCGAGCATATTTTAGTGTGTGTTTTGCACTCGTCAAATTTTGGCACTGTTGCCGGGGATTGTCAATCAATAGTGTTTGAGATAGTTTGTAGTGCTAATTTAGGAATTTTTGTTTTAATTTTTATTTTATTTTTCTCTTTTTACCTCTAGGTGTTCTTTGACTGTGTGCAAGCTACATGTTAGATTGGTGCATGACCCAAACTTCTGGTAAGGAATTTCTAACATACGAACCAGAAATCGAGAAACATCTGTGATAGTTGAGGAAGGAAAGAAATCTTCCCGAGAGTATAGAGACGGTTAGGCAATCCTCAAACAAAGAAATGATGGTGGGGGATGATGATAATGTTGATCTAGCTGCGAGAGAAGCAACCCAACTCAGGGAGAAGGCTGCAAGAGATGCTGAAAAAGCAACACTCAGAGATGCACACATTGCTTTTGGGGAGGAGAGTGCTCGAAGACTAGCTCAAAATTAGCCTTTGGTTCCAGACCAGTTTGGAAACATAGCTCCATACCAAGGGAGAACACTTGGTGGTTACACTAGACCGGTTTACAACCAAGGTTTATCTAGTGTGAGACAACCTCCAGTTGCATCCAATAATTTTGAGCCCTCCAAAACACTTGTGTCTTCAGAGGAAAGGTGAACGAAGATCAAAACAATCATCTGATGGACTTCGAGGAGATCATGAACACTTATCAATATAATGGTTTGTCACAAGGGCATTTCCCTTTACTGTCAAAGATGATGCAAAACACTATTTAAGAAGCTTTCCCCAGGGATCAATTAGAACATGAGAGGGGATGACCAGAAAATTACTTGCTAAATATTTCTCCTCGGCTAAAACGGGCAACTTTAGAAGGGAAATCCACAACTTCTATCAGAATGATACTAAAACTGTGTTTGAAGCTTGGGAGAGGTTCAAAGAAATATTACGTAAGTGTCAGCATTGTGGAATAGAACTCTGGATGCAACTCCAGGATTTTTGGGATGGATTGACACCCACTTCACGCAGGACATTGAGCAACGCAGTGGACGGTCCATTGATGAAGAAGATTCCAGAGGAGATAGTCACTATTCTAGATGAGTTGTCTGAAGATGCTAATCAGTGGCCCTATGAGATTGCTGAAAGAAGAAGATCAACTGGTGTTCACCAGATTGATGCTAATACATTTGTGCAGGTACAAATGATGACATGACAATGGAAATAAGGAAGCTAACCTTAGCTTCAATACATAATGAGCCTCATGCAGTATGTGACATATGTGGAAGAGGACACCCTACTCATGAGCGTCAAGCTTAAATAGAGGAAGTTAATGTTATGGGTAATTACAACTTCAATGCAATGGGTTAGAAGCACCCCCGGTATTTCATGGAGTTCACCCGAGGGTACAACAAATGCATGGCAACAAAACAACTCCAGATTTCAAGGAGCTCCTTGTTTTGTGGATTAATAGAGGTTGCAGTTTCAGCCTCAACACCCAATTTAGTCTGGATTAGAAGATCTTATGAAATCTTTGATTGTCAAGATAGATAAGAGGTTAGATGCTCATAGTACAGCTATCAAAGAACTTGGAACAGGTTTGCGTAACTTGGAGATACAAGTGGGACAAATTGCAAATATATTATCTGAGAGAATCACATGTATCTGCCAGCTGATACTGAAAAGAATCCCAAAGAAATGGTAACTGATGTGACCTTGAGAATCAGACAAGTGTTGAAAGATCCCACTCCAATTGAAAAAGAAGTTGTGCCTGAAAAAGAAAGTAGGAAGGAGCTGAAAATTGAAGATGATAAAAAGACTAAAAAGAAGAAAGGTAAGAAAGGAGTGGAGAAAAATAAGAAGGATGAATATGATGATGTGAGAAAGCACATGCCTGCTTTACCTTTTCCCCAAAAGCTCTATAGAGAAAAGCTAGATAAGCAATTTGAGAGATTTCTAGATATGAGGAGACATGTTAATGTAAATTTTCCATTCACTGAAGTTCTCTCACAAATGCCAGCTTACGCCATATTATTGAAGGATATCCTTACAATGAAGAGGAAGATAGAAGAGAGACCTCAGTGGTCAAACTTACAGAGCATTGTAGTGCAATATTGCAAATTAAACTCCAACAAAAGTGTGGAGATCTAGGGAGTTTTACTATACCTTGCACTTTAGGCACTCTTAACTTTGATAATCTTTATGTGATTTTGGTGCCTCAGATAATCTAATGCCATTGTCAATTTACACGAAACTGGAGAAGGAAATTGGAGAGATAAGGTCGGTGCCAATATCTTTTCAGCTGGCAGACCAAATGACTATAACACCCAAGGGGATAGTAGAAGATGTTTTGGTGCGGGTGGATAAGTTCGTACTTCATGTAGATTTCATAGTGGTGAATAAGGAGGAGAAAATGGAGGCCCCTCTCATCCTAGGAAGACCAGTTTTAGCAACCGGTAGATCTATACTAGATATACATGATAGAAAACTCATGCTTAGAGTGGGTGAGAATACGGTGACTTTTGAGATGATTGTAGCAATTGGAGTAAAAAGGGAGAAGCCAGCTGCAAGTATTGAGTGGAAGGTGAAGAGTTCAAAAGAGAAGGCTCCAGTGATTAATAAAGACAGGTGTGGGGTGTACCCTAAGAAGTGCTGAGAAGAAGCTGTCTGCGTGGATGTGTGCACTAACTCAAGCGTGTGGAATGGAGCCCGACTTTGATTGAGACCCTGACTAGAGATTCAGGGAAGTTTCCTCTACCTTATGATTTTTAATTGTGTGTCATGGGGACATGCCACAACTTAAAGTGTGGGGTGGGGGATATGTTCGAATGTATGTTCTATGTATATTAAGTTGGTAGATTTTTTGGTTAGTTATGGTAGTTTGATAGAAAAATATTGAAAATCCGTACAAATTTTAAATTTTTTGATTTTTCCTGATGGATATCATTCGACGGGTTTCTTGAGAGACAAACGTTGAAAGAAAAAGAGAAGAAAAAATATTTTCTTTTATTAGGTAGTGTATCAATTCCCCCTTGGTTTTTCTTTGTGTCGCGGTTCTTTTCCAGGGGTTTTGTTTGAACCGGGTGTAGTTAGTTTTTATTTTGTTAGGTGTAGGAAAACTTTGAATTGAAATGGAAGCAATATCTTTTGACTTGATCATGCCTTGAGAATGGTGAGCGCTTTGGTTGTGACATTTAGGCTCAGTTTTTGACTCTTGTATAAGTGCCTTAAATTTTATGTTCTTAACTTTTCTTAACCTCTTTGACTAGAGTCTTGATAATTCAATCTTGAGTGAGCTATGTGCCATGTGTGTGTGAGGTTTGTATTATTCTATGCATTGCATTTTATGTCTAGAACTTGCCCCGCGTGTTTGCAAAGCGAAATAGTAGTTTTATTCAGTCTTGGAAGTTATATAGGCGTTTCTTTGTTGAGCCAGATATATGCGTTTACCCACCTAATTGTTATGTATCTTAGTTAACCCCTTTTGAGCATGTAATACTGTTTCTTTGGAAACCACATTACAAGACTTACTCTTTTGTTTGAATTGACCATCTATTTGAACCATTTACCTCTCGTGAGCACTTGAATTTGTTATGAATTTGTAAAAGTTGAAGTGTGGGGTGGTTGGTTTGGCTTTTGAGTGGAACTCTTGAAATAAGGAAGGAGTGCACTATTTTGAAAAAGTAAGAGCCACTTGAATTGAAAAAGAAACAAAACAAATAGTTGTATTATTGTGAAAAATATTCATTGATAAGTGGTAGCTCTTGATGTGATGGTACTTAAAGAAGTTGGAAGCTAATATAAATTGATGTGAAGGTGAAGTCCTGGTTTGACATAAGTGTGGGGTTTTGAATGAAATGTATGTATCAAAATGCATAGGTAGGTGTAGTCACTCTTATATCTAAATATATCCTACTTGTCCCACAGCCTACATAACAACCAATCAAAGTCTTATTTGATCCTTGAATGAACGAGCTCGAATTAGTAGAGTAGTACACTACGAGCAAGCCTATGATTCATCTTTTGTGGCATGTGAATGTTGTTTCTTAGAATGAGTGAATTTTTTTCTTTCTTGAGTTCCTAATTGTTCTTAAGTTTATGGTGTGCGGAAATACTCTCGATGTTTGTGTGAGGACACTTGATTCATGAAGGAAAGGTAATATCGTTGACCTCTATGTTAGAGTAAGTGAGTAAGTTGTGAATAATGCGTGGTGCTTGTGAGTGAATTCTTGAGGTGAAGCTGTTACACTAGCGTGCTTAGTCTATTTTAGATATTTTTGGTGTAATGAATTAGGGGAGTTGTGTAAGAAGGTCGTATCATTATGAGGTGTAGTTTTGTTGCTAGAGAAAGAGAAATGATTTACGTGTGGGGTGTTGATGGTAGGCTATAATCTTGTATTTTAGTCGCTTATTGCACTCTAATTTACTGCACTTTAATTGAGTTGAGCTTTAATCACTAGTGTTTTACACTAATTGTGTGTTTTATGCCTTGTAGGAGTGATTCCGATCTATGTAGATTTTATGGAATAAATTCAAGTTATTCAAGAGCTTTAAAGTCTGATTAAAAGCCCAAGGATTAAGTTGGGATCGTGTTCGGATATCAACGGATGATAGTGCACTGTAAGAACGAAACAAAGAATCGAGCAAGCATATTGCACATTGTCCAGTAAAATGCACATAACTCTTCGCTCAGAAATGCATTTGGGCTCCACAATATATCGTTGTAAATCTATTTAAAAGGGATACAACTTTCATGTTTTATATTTTTCCAAATTCCTAACATAATAGGGTGAAACATGTGCGTCCGCGCACTGGTCGCACATTGGGCGCGCATGTGGTGCAGAACAGGGTAAAACATGAGTGGCCAGAGCACACTCCCAGGTGCGCGGCCACACACGTCAAACTCCGGAAAAGTGTCCTATTTCTCATAGGAGAAGGTGTTTTCGATTGGGACCGACCCTACTTGGTATATATACATAGAAAAATGGTAATTTTGGGACTTTTGACATAACTTAGACCTAAGGAAGCTAAGGAGAAGAGGGAGAAGCAAGAGCACAAGGATTTCACCATTCATCCTTACTCAATACAAGGGTTTGGATGTTTTATGTTTTCCTTTGACTTAAAATTAATTGTGATGAATTTCTCAATATCCATGGAGTAATTCTTCCTAAGGGATTGATGGATTTGGTGTTTTGAGAATTGTTTGTGGATATTAACTCTAGTTTTATGTATTGAATCGTTTGGGGTATTTTCATTATTGCATATATATCTATATGTTTATGTAATCTAAAGAGGCATAATTTGCGATGTTTTGCATTATCTTGTTGGTTGAATTCGTTGATTCTTATTAGTAATCGAAAGAAGCTAGTTGAATTGATGTTTATATCTAGTTAGGAGGATAATCGAAAGAGGTTCTCCAAAAGACTATTCCACTATGAATTCTTGCATATTTTCACCGAGCTTAACTTAGTTCATGTCGCGAGGTTGAGACTTAATCGAGAGAGGAGTTTCTACTGAACGGTTGACTATAATTGGGTGAATTCAAGAGACTCACTTGAACTTTAGAAATGAATCAACAAGAGTTAATTCCCAAACAAATCAACAAGAGTTACTTCCCAAACAAGTATCTTACACATATCCAATCAACCCCCATTTTATTCCTTTGATATCTTCTTGCTTACTCTTGTTGCGGTTGTCATTAGCCAATAGTTTTGGTTTTTAGTAAATTTTAGTTTTAAATCACACAACTCTCCTCAGTCAACATAAAAATCACATACCCTCATAACTTCTCGCATGAGATAACCCACCTAATTAGCCTCAAACTGGAAATCTCTCTATGGCCTTTCATAGCCGCAACTACTTATGCCATCACTAAGTCCTTTCGAGTCTGAACTCATCAACAAGACGTGAGAATCTATTTCGATCCATAATTAAGAAACACGAAAGGTCCCTCAACACACTCATAACTCGAGACTATACGTCACATCAAGACCGAAATCAAGCACCCGATAGTACTTTTCGCATCTCAAGCAAACTCTTCTTAAGACATTCGAACCATCCGAACACATCTTGTAGTCACATCATACTCATCATATAGCCATCAAACCACTCATTGACCAGAACTCCACTCATAGGGGCACTACGGACGTACAGGTCCAAAAGCACATGCTCACAGAACTGAACCAACCAAACCTAAACTGCGGTCTACATTTGGCCTCAATTCCTCCAGATGGGCCCATCACCAAAACACAAGAAACACATCTCGCACCTCATCCATGGAGTTCTACAAGCTGTCGATGTACAGGTGATACCTAGCGCTCGCATGCGCATACGAGTGAGTGGAAGGAATTCAAAGAGATACGCTTCAAGCTGAATCAATGACGCGCGATAAGGAAAGAAAGATGGGAAGTTTATCCTAAATGCCATGTAGCCTCTCGAAGATAGGTATGGATGTCATCATACCGATCCGCAAGACTCTACTAGACACTTGCTCATGACTAGTAGAACATATGAACCTAGAGCTCTGATACCAACTTGTCACGACCCAAAATCCAACTAGTCATGATGGCACCTAACCCAACCCGCTAGGTAAGCCAATTAACAATAATCCAGTTCAACTAAGAAATACTGAGAAAAATAAATGATGAAATATCTTAACTTTAATACACTTTCAAAGGACTGGTAGTACAAATCATGAGCTTCTAAGAGTTAGAGTTTACAAAGCTGGTATAAAATAAATACATCATCTTTTTGAAATATACATGAACAAATTAATTATTCTAAAGCTACCAAGAATAAGAGGCAATTATGAATGGAATGCGGGTACACCTTCAAATCCAGCTCCCGCCATACACAACAACATTAGCATCCAAAATCTACACGCAAGGTGCAGAAATGTAGTATGAGTACAACCGACCCCATGTACTTAATAAGTAACAATCCTAACCTTAGGTTGAAAGTATTGAGGAGCTGGGGAAAAGGTCAGAGTCCAACACCAATAGCCAACAATAGGTCATACCAATATAATAAACGTGGTACAAGAAATAACTCAGAGATATGATGCTCAGCTAGTTCACAGTTACGGAAAATAGTCATACTTTTCAAATATAACAGTATAACCCAAATCCTTCACCGAAATCACCAAAATATGAGTAAGTCAGAAATCTCTGTTTTTTCCCAAAAACATTAAAAAATAAATAAGATGTCTCAATATCAGATAGCATGAGGAAAGTACTTCTCTATTCCTATATGTCAATGTGCACATGAAATCATGAATGTCACAAACAAATCATGTAGCATGAGGAAATGCATCTCTATGCCTGTATGTCAAATATGCATGTCAAATGCAATGCATCACAGTGATAAACTCATGTATTCACACTCTCACAGTACTCATTATCACCGTCTCACACTCCCACTCATCACGCTCAATACTCAGCACACTCAGTCACTCAACACTGTATGATACCCGCAGCAGCGTGGAACCCGATCCCATCATGAATCAATAGCAACTGAACTCACATTGGGTGTGCAGACTTCGCAGGGGAGAATCCTACCAAATCGTTAATAGAACCTGCTGTAGCGTGCAATTTGATCCCATCATGAATCAACAATACCTGGTGCGGTGTGCAGCCCGATCCCATCATGAGTCAATAGTTCCTATTACGACATGTAACCCAATGCCATCATGAGTCAATAGTTCCTATTATGGCATGTAGCCCGATCCCATCATGAATTTGTAACACTTGTTGTGGCGTGCAACCCGATCCCATCAATATCACTCGCAATCCGTCCCTCAGGCCCCAACTCAGTCATCAATCTCTCCAGTCTCTCAGGCTCACAAATCTTAGCCAAACAACCCAAATAATGATAACAACATGATGTGACAAAAAATGATAATAGAGACTGAGATATGATATGTAAATGAATGAATATGACTGAGTATGTAAATGAAATTTAAGCAAATAACTCAAAAACAAGAATGACCTCAGTGGGGCCCAACAGAATAAGCATATAGCCTAAACATGGTTTCTAACATGGATCACAAGTCAATTACTCTAGCACGTAGAGATTTCATGTATAAGAATAAGATTAGGTAACCCCACAGTGCCATAGAATCAACTGAATCATACTTCACACGGTGCACGTCCACACGCATGTCACATAGCATGTGTGTCACCTTAACGCTAAACACATAACACGTATATTGAATGGTTCATACCCTCAACACTAAGTTTAGAAGTGTTACTTACCTCGAACAAGTCGAATCCAATATCGAGCAAGCATACAATACTCTGGAAACACCATCATGCGCGTACCAACCACCGAACGGCTCAAAACTAGCCAAAGGAAGCAATTCCAAATGATAAAGGTCGAGTCTTTAATCAAAAGTCCAAAGTCAACCTGCAGGTCAAACCTGGGCACGCACATTGGAACCCGACGAAACACACAAAATCCGATAACCCATTCAATTACAAGTCCAACCATTCTAGTTTCACTGAATTCCTACTCTGAATCTATGTTCAAAACTTGAATATTCTTTTTGAAATTTTAGACAAAACTCTCCAATTTCTCTTTTGAAATCATCAACCATATTCCAAAAGCGAGGAAAGATTCATGAAATATAATCAAAACCAAGAACACTTACCTCAATCCATATGGTGAAAGTCGCTTCAAAAATCATCTTAATCCGAGCTCCATATCTCCAAATATAGAAAAATGGCTGAAACCGACGAAAATATATGGGACGAATCAATGAATCATGATCGCTGAACTACCATCGCAATTTTGAAGAAGAAAAAGCACTGCCCTAGAAATACTATATACGATCGTAGAATAAATATGGTGATCGCGAAGAACAAAAGCCACTGCCACCAATAAAAGCTCTACGCGTTCGTGACACTAGCAATGCAATGAAAAACACACAGACGCCCAACCTTCGCGAACGCGTCCCCTCTTATGCGAATGCGTTGAAGGAGCTTCCAGCTCCCAGCTCTTACCTCAGCTCTATGCGAGCTCCATATTTCCTATGCAAACGTAATGCCTAACCTCTAGAAACCTACGTGAATGCAAACAATTGCTCGCGAACACGAAGAAGAAATACTCAGCTTCAGATTTTCCTCTATGCGAGCGCACCTCTAACTTCACGATCTCGAAGAACACTTGGTGCACCAGACATCAGCAGAAACCAACAATGAATTATGAAGAATAATGGTTTGAGATCGATCTAAATCACGCCTGAGCCCCTCGGGACCCCGTCCGAACATTCCAACAGGTCCTATAACATAACAAGAACCTACTCGAGGACTCAACATCATGCATACAACATAAAAATGTCGAATCACACCTCAAATCGATCATAGTGAACTTTGAATCTTTCAACTTCCAAAACGCATGCCGAAACATATCAAATCAACCCGGAATGAGCTCAAATTTTGCACACAAGTACCAAATGAAATAACGAAGCAATTCCAATTCTTGGAACCACAATATGTACCCAATATCATCAAGTTAACTCTCGGTCAAACTTATGAATGTTCCAAACCTTCAAATTTTCAACTTTCGCCAATTAGTGCCGAAACCTTCTAGAAATATCCAAATGCAAATTCAGGCATACACCCAAGTCCAAAATCACCATCCGGACTTAACGAAACCATCAAAATTCCAAATGGAGGCGCAACACTAAAAAGTCAAACTTGTTCAACTCTTCCAACTTAAAGCTTCTTAGTTGAGAATCATTCTTCCAAATCAATTCCGGATAACCTGAAAACCAAAAATGACAATAGGCATAAGTCATAATACATCATACAATGCTGATCAAGACTTCAAATAGCTGAACGGAATGCAAATGCTCAAAAATACTGGATGGATCGTTACAGAGCCCCACAAAACTTTTGCCCCTTAAGCTTTTAGCACCACATATTTCAAAAGTTTTCTTTTTTTCCCTTAAACTTTGTGTAAATTCAAACTAAATCTTCTAAATTGAAATTAAGGGAGTAGTCATTTATGCCCTTTCACTCCAGCAGTGACGCGATTATCATGTTTTGGGGTAATTGTATTTTTAGTTAATGAACCTTTTTTTTTAGAAAATTTTCTGAAAAACACGCAGCCTCAATCTTTTGGGTGCGCACGGGATAACCTTTTCATTATGAAATAACTCACAAACCACAAAAGAGATGTAAACCTCACCAGGCAAGCCTGGTGCAACTGAGTTAAGATGGACTAAAGGACTCGTCCAAAGATTACTTATGCTAAGATGAATTGGATCTGATGAATTAAACGATGAATCATAATCGACAATCGAGCACACTTAGGTTTTATCAAATTATAATTTATTAACATTTTTATAATTTATTTATTTACAGAATAAAATATAAAATTAATATATTTTTCTTAATTCTGTCTATTTATAACATACTATAAAAGAAAACAAATGACAAGATTTCTCATGGACTACATATTTATCCCAACAAGGCTTGGCCTGATTTTGCTTCTTCTGGCTCCTTGTAGTTCTTCCTCTTGTGGGAGGAGTTACTACAGGGATAGAAGGATCAGTCTTTCTCTTAGTGCCACCTATATCCTTTCCTATAGTCTTTCCAACTTTGCTCTTCTTTATTGAATTGTAACTTCCTGATACCTTTTTCAGCAGGCCATGAAGGGGCTCTTGTCTATTTTTAGCATGAGAAGGAACTGGTTCATGAAATCGTTTCCTTGACCTAATCTGCCCCTCTGCTGAATTTCTATCACCAGAACCATCACATATATGTTGTGATTCTATCCCCATACTTTTATCCATTGTCTTCTCATTATCACTAATCTTTTCACTCCAGACCACCATTGCACCTGTCTCCTCATGTAATCTATAACTAACTGGTGAATCAAATCCATCCACTTGTTCTTCTTTCCTTCCCCTCACATCTGCTTAAACACCCTCACTCTTTTTTTCTTTTTCTTTTTCTTTTTACCACCACTATTTTCAGTACCAACAGTTTCTACACCAGCAGTAGAACCAACCAAACCTAGTCTTAAGATTTTTCTTCATTTTCAGAACCAACGGTAGATGATTTTAAGCCAGAAGTTACTTGTTCAGATTCGGATAAAACTGGTGCTTCCCCCTCAGTCACACACTGAAAAGAATCATACAATTTTGAGGTTCTTCAATTTATTGGATTGTCTTTTTCTTGCTACTATTTCGCGAGTTATCCTTTTCACATGTTTGTTTTGGGGGGTTTGGGTGGTTGAAGGTATGAGTGAAGGATTTTTAGGTGGTGAAGAAAGATTTTCAGAGGTTTTGGGATAGAGTGGGACTCATATTCTGATCATGATTCTTTAACAGTTATTCCAACTTATGCAGAGTTTAGGATACATACTTTATAAGCTCGATGAACCAGGTTCTTCACTGAAAGTTCTCTTGTGTAAGACTGGTTTTTTTAAGGAAACAAGGGTAATATCATTGGACATCAGTGAGATATTTTAGTACATGGCACAAGAGTATACTAATAAAAATATGAGACTGAAAAATATCTAATATAATTATTTACAAAATTCATAAATTATCTAACCAATCATTGAGTTAGAATCAGTTTTTTATGTGATATTAATCATCCTTAATTTTAACATATTCCTTTCAAAGTGATCCCTACTCAAAGCTTTTGTGAAGATGTCAGTAATTTTCTTATTAGTAGCACAAAATTTCACAATGATCAAACCCTTCTCAAAATTATCCCTCAGAAGGGATCCCTAACATCCATGTGCTTAGTTTTTTTGTGATGAACCGGGTTCTTGGTCATACTAATTGCACTAGTATTGTCACGAAAAAATAGGAATACATCCTACTTTAATTCCAAAGTCCATTAATTTTTGTTTAATCCAGAACAATTGAGTACAACATGAGGCAGCGACTATATACTCAGCTTCAATAGTGGACAAAGCCATAGCGTTTTTCTTTGTGGTGGCCCAAGACGCAAGACATGAGCCAAGAAAGTGTGTCATACCCGAAGTAATCTTTCTATCCACATGAAAACCTGCATAATCATCATCAGCATATCATACTAAATCAAAATTACTACCTTTTGGATACCATAGGCAGAGATCCGTTCTGCCTTTTAAGTATCTCAAGATCCTCTTGACTGCATTCAAGTGAGACTCCTTTGGATTTTCCTGAAATCTAGCACAAAGGCCTACACTGAAAACAATGTTAGGTCTACTAGCTATGAGATATAACAATGAGCCAGTCATTCCCCTATACATTTTTTGATTAACAGATGAACCAAGTTCATCCCAATCCAATTTTGTGGATGTTGCTATAAGAGTGTCAATTTCTTTTGAATCTTCCATATTAAACCTTTTAAGAAACTCTTTCACATACTATTGATGATGGATCATAGTTCCACTTGAGTTTTGTTTAATTTGTAAGCTTAAAGTAAAATTAATCTCATACATCATACTCATTTCAAATTCACTTCCCATTAACTTAGCATTTTCTTTACTTAACATATCAGTAGTTTATCCAAAGGTTATTTCATCAGCGTATATCTGAACAACCAAAAGATCTTTACCTTTTTCTTTCAAGAATAAAGTATTATCAATTATACATCTCGTATAGCCATGATCAAGCAGGAATTTGGACAGTCTTTCTTACCATGCACTTGGAGCCTTCTTGAGCCCATAAGGTGCCTTGTCAAGCTTTAACATATGCTCAGGATATTCCTTGCTTTCAAAGCTAGGAGGTTGCTTAACAAACACTTCTTCTTTTAAATAGCCATTGAGGAAGGCACTCTTGACATCCATCAAATTGAGAGTGAATTCCATGTAAGAAGCAAAGGTTGTAAGGAGTTTAATTTCTTCCAAGTCTTTCGACTGGAGCAAAAGTCTTATCATAATCTATGCCCTCCTTTTGACTATATCTTTGAACCACTAATCTTGCCTTGTTTCTTGTATCTGTTCCTTCTTCATCAAGTGTATTTCTGAAGACCCATTTAGTGCCAATCATTTTCTTTCCTTGGGTCTTGGTACTGGATACCAAACTTGACTTCTCTCAAATTGGTTGAGTTCATCTTGCATTGTATTTACCCAATCTGCATCCTGCAAAGCCTCAGAAACAATTTTAGGTTCAATAAGAGATTAAAAAGCATCAAAAGCACATAGGTTCTTTAAATAAAATCTGGTTTTGATTCAAAGGTTGGATTAGTGATTATGTTCCCAATGGGATGAGAACTTTGATACTTATAAGGTTTCACAACCAACTGGTTTTCTCTAGATGTTCCTTCAGTGTTTTGTTGCTAAGGAACAGGTTCATGGACAGGTTCCCTCGAGGTTTGAGGAACAGTTTCTCTCTGGAAAATTCCCCTGTCAGGTTCCCCTGGGTGGAAGGACCTAATCCATCACATGTTTCTACCTGTGATGCAGCTTTAGATTGGACTGTGGTTTCATCATTTGAATTTCTTGTCAATCCAATCTATTCATTATCTTGTTCCTGCCTCTCAGAAAGAATGCTAGTTTCATAAAAAATAACATATACACTTTCTTCCACATACATAGTTCTTTTATTGTATATATTATAATTTTAACTATGTGAATAATATCCCAAGAATAATCCCTCATCACTTATGGGATCAAACTTTTTTAGGGAGTCTTTTCCATTATTGTGCACAAAGAACTTGCACCCAAATACCCTAAGATAGGATATATTAGGATTTCTCCCTTTAAGTAACTCATAGAGAGTTTTCTCAACAAGATGTTTGGTCATGCACTTATTTATGATGTAGCATGTAGTGTCCACAGCTTCTGCCCAGAAACTTTAGGGAAGCTTACTAGCAAGTAACATGGTTCTAACCGTTCCTTCCAAGTCTTAACTTTCTTTCAACTACTCAATTTTGTTGTGAGTCCAGGAGTAGAGAAATTATGATTTATGTCATGCTTATCACAAAATTCATAAAATTTAGCATTCTTAAACTTAGTACCATGATTAGACCTAATTGATGCAAGTTGATTACCTAGTTGTTTTTGAGTTTTTCTAACAAATAAAGTGACCATGTCAAATGCTTCATCTTTAGATGTTAAAAATAATTTTCAATTAAATCTAAAGTAAGAATCAACAAGTGCCATAACATATCTTTTACCATCTTTGACCATTGTCCTTATTGGTCCAGACAGATCCATATGGATTAGTTCCATAGAACTAGAAATACTCACTATTTTATAACTTTCGAAAGAAAATTTTTACATGTTTCCCCCTGCACAAGCCTTACAAATTTTATCTTTCATTAACTTAATGTTAGGCAGCCCTATCACCAAGTCCTTGAAGACTAGTTTGTTAAATTGACTTAGGCTAGCACACCCAAGTCTCTTATGCCAAAGGAGGGGATCACTGTCCCTGACACTCAATCTAATGAGTTCATTATCTGAAAGTCTGGACAGATCCAGTACATATACATTGTTCACTTGTCTTCCCTTTCTTTCCATTTTCAAAGGAGGCGTTTTCTCCTTTAAAGGCCACAAGTGAAAGGAACTAGTTCTTGTTTCCTGTCATGTGCTTTGAGTAACCACTATTCATGTATCATATTATGATACTCTCCTTCACTTGGACCTACAAAACTAAATCAAGGGTTAGTCTTAGGAACCCAAACTAGTTTGGGTCCCTTTCTATGGGCAAAAGGATAAATCAAATTTTCCTTTTCCCAACTTGGAAGCATTTTCTTTTTAAGAACAAAGTTCTTATTCCTCAAACTTGCTCCTTCATTTGCTTCACATTCACTTTTATAGTGCCCAAAGTTACCACAGTGAGTACAAATATTATTCTCAAGAAGTGTTAGGTACTTTATTTTGGAATCCATTTAGGGGCAGAGTTCCCAAAGTCAAGTCCCTTTCTATTACAACTACGGTGTTCTCGTAGCCATGAAAGTGCATCGGATGACTTGTTCCATTTACATGTTCTATTAAGCTCATGCTTAACCTTAGTCAAGTCCTCATTCAAATCTCTTACTCGTTCATCCCTTTTGTATATCTCATCTTTTACCTTTCCTAAATCTTCTTCTAGTGTGAGTTGTGCGACACTAGCTATTTCTTTACATGTTCCTGACTTCGATTTTAGATCTAAGGTCTAGGTTCTAAGATAGCTCTGTCAAGTGCACGAACCTAGTTCTTGAAAGCAGTATTTTATTTTTCAGTTTCACATGCCCTACTTTACAGGTTTTTGCATTTTGCTTTTAAAAGGTTACACTCTTTAGACAACTGTTCTTTTTCAGAACTTATATTTATAGATTCATCAATTAAAGTTAGCAATAATTCTGATAGCCTATCTTTAGAAACAAATATAATTTTTTTCTTAAGATCCACAAAACTTATCTCAGATTCTTCATCAGGTTCATCTATAGATTCTCCAATTTCCATAAGAGCTCGTTCAGCAATATCATCATCGTTGTCCTCGTTTGAACTCTCTTTCCAAGTAGCAGCCATTGCTTTGGATGGCTTTTTGTTGTAGTTATACTTGTCATAAATATTTTCCTTCTTCCGGTTATTTCAATCAGATCACTCGTCTTTCCACTCGATTTCCCATATAGGACAGTTCTTGATCATCTGGTCCTGCTTACCACATTTGAAGCATTCATCACATCTCCAAGTGATAGTGATTGTTGGATGGTGGTGGCCTAGTGGTAGATTGCTCTTTATAGTTTTCAGGTAGTGCACTAATCTTGATCTTTTCTTAAGTTGTTAGCCTCTTCAAGGATAACCTGCACTGATACCAAGTGATGTATTATACTTCAATACTGTACAAGAAGGGCGGGGGGAGTAATTTGTGTGGTGCCAAATTTTTGCGTGCACTGGGTTATCGAAGGACCTGGTTCTATGCTTTCCTTACACTACAGTAGCGAAATAAATAATGCAGAAAGTAAAGAACACAAGAATTTTTACGTGAAAGACAGTCGGCTCAAAAGGTGAAACAATATGACCTACTACCCAGTAGGATTTTTCCCAAACACTTCACTACAACTCTGAGCCAACAACAAAGTTGACAATCTCTTGCAAGCCTAAGGATTAACTCTAACCCTTGTAGTAACACGCCACAGGTTGTTGCGACTACTTCAAGTTAACTCTAACTTGAAAGATACAACTCGAGTTTACAACTTCTTGCAAACCTAAGGATTAACTCTAACCCTTGTAGCAACACGCCACAGGTTGTTGCGACTACTTCAAGTTAACTCTAACTTGAAAGATACAATTCAGATACCTGGTACAATTTGCTTATAAGAAAGCTGAAAGGTACAATTCAAAATGCCTACTACACTTTGAACTAGAAATAAAGACAGACACATAAAACTATTTATGAAACTGGTTCTTCAATCTGGTTCGTATAGCTTCAGGATCACACTCTTGAACCTCACAAGAATTTCTCACAAAATGATTTGCTATTTTGCTCTAAATTATGCTTTTACTTCAGTGCATGTGTGTCACTTATAAAAGAGAACACAACTGATATATATATATACATACATATATATATATATATATGTATGTATATATATATATATATGTATGTATATATATATATATATGTATGTATATATATATATATATATGTATGTATATATAATTAGTAAATAAAGAGTAACTAGAAGTCTAATGCTTTACTCTTTCTTGGTGGAGGAGTTTTAGTAAACATTAACCTCTAACTCTTTTCTTATCTTGGATAAAATTCTCTTCAAGTAAGGAGTCCCTCTCCTTATCACATATGCAACATTTTTGTTAAAGGATTATCATAAATAATCACTTATACTTATCCCTTGCACGTGCATGCCTTTTGCTTAAATCTCATTGTGACATTTGTACACTGTTCATAGACCAGGTTTATGCATATGTTCCTTTGTCAATCATCAAAACTAAAACCGCTCAGGTCAACTGTCTACATGAAGGAATTTCGATTTGGAGAAATTGGCTACAAATGGCTCACATTTTGGCTCCTTTGCACATGGGCGTTTTAGACAAGAATAAGAGTTTATTCAAGAAGTACTTAGAAGTACAACAATATCTTCTTCTTCTTTTATTAAGGTGACTAATGATGGATTGTCCAAAGCGCTTGTTTTTTACCTTCCATTAGCTGGTAGACTCATTGAAGGGCCAATAGAAAGGTGATGGTGTATTACACTGGTGAAGGAATCTTGTTTACAGAAAATGTAGAGGTGGAGCTTGAGATGCTAGGAAATTCCGTCAAACCTCTTCGTCCATTTCTGGAGGATCTACTATATACAATGTGACAGGATCTGATGGTATCATTGATTACCCTCTTATGTTAATTCAGGTAAAATATATATACTCCTTAACAACAGAATTTTTTATTTTCTTACTCTTAAGTGTTATTGTTACTTAATCTTTAATTTTAATTTTTGGGTAAATTATACTTTTAGTTCTTTTATTTTACTTGTGATTGCAGTTTTCACCGTATGTATACTATTTCTATAATGCATAAAAACTTAAGCTCGCTCCGTTTCATTTCATGTGTCTTGGTTTGACGAGACACGAAGTTTAAAAATACATCTGAATCTTATATTCTTAAACTAAAAGTGTGTATAACATACAAAAAAAATCCTAAATCTGGGATCTTAAACATGCCTCGTTCCTTTAAGGGAATGTCTTAAGGGTAAAATTGATTGTTGGAACAAAAACTTACTAACTATGCCATACTTTGTCACCATTCTCAACAAAACAAAACAAAAAAAATACATATGGAAAGTGGCATTGTTTTCAAAATATACTAAAAGGAAAAATTAAGAGTCGTAAATTGAAACGGATGGAGTAATTCTAAAACTCAACTCCATTTATCCGTTTTCTTTTAACTCTTTGAGTGGTTCATGTTAGGATACCATATGTCCATGTCGTGATTGCCCTACTTAATATATTATTGTTGTAGATTTGTGCTTTATTATTATTATTATTTTGTAAAGTTTTTGTAAAAACGAAGAATTTAATTCGATTTTCTTTCCTATTTACTATGGTGACGAAGAATCAAATTATCACTATATTATTCCTTTTTCTACTTCTTCTTCCAAGTGCAGGATAACCCCAAGGGGTTGTGGGTTCAAGGCTTGCCCAACCTAGTAAAGGGTCTTGGGGATAGAGGGTTTTCTGGGGGAGAGAAAGTTTCCAGGTTGGATTCTTTTAGATCAAATAGTACTAGTTGGGTAGATAGAGGTGGTGAAATCTAACCTTTGCATCGATCTTCTTTAGCAGGGCGGGTCGCTTGAGTGTCAAAACCAATATGAGCTGCACAGGCGTAAGTAAAAATTATACTCGTAATATTCTTAGATTACTCATTGACATATCATGTCCATGAAACCTAATTTAGATAGGATGTAAATACAAGACTGAATAACGATTTGGGTCGTGACAAGTTGGTATCAGATCACTAGGTTGCCTAGGTCTCACGAGTCATGAGCAAGCTTCTGGAGGATCAGTGTGGAGACGTCTGTACTTATCTTCCATAGGCTATGGAGTTTAGGAAAAGTTTCACTTCTTTCTTTCTCTATTGTGCGATTTTATTCTATCATTAACGATTGAACCATTCTATTCTTGTTCTCTCGCAGATGGTGAGAACACGCACTACATCTATAGACGAACAAGAGTCGGAGCCCCCTTGTGGCAGCTACTACCAACGACACAGGCTGAGGCCGAGGTCGAGCGAGAGGCAGATCTCAGCCTAGAGCTTGAACAATAGCACCCACAATGGAGCCTAAGATTGATCATGAGGAGGAGTTTCCAGCTCAGACTGTACCTGTCGGACCAGCTCAGGTCTCAGAGTGGTTCATAGCCACTCCAGTACTTCAGGACCCTCTTGTCCATTTTGTGGGCCTTATGGAGAGTGTGGCCCATGCCGATACATTCCTGATGGTGACAGCCGTCTCTTGGGATGGGGGGAAAGCATAGACTCCCACTACTCACACCCCGGAGCAAGCAACTCCCTAGTAACAGACTCCAGTTGCCCCGCCAGTTAGGGTGGTTCAACCGGTTATTGCGGCACAGGCCGGTGATAGGCCCGCTATTTCTTCTGAGGCTTTGTTGAGGTTGGACAAGATTACCAAGCTCTTTCTTGTTAATTCCAACGATGCACCTTCTAAGGACCCATAGGACTATCTAAACCGCTGCCACGAGGTGTCGCGGAACATGGGTATAGTTGAGACCAATGGGGTCAATTTCGCAGCATTTCAGATGACTGGTTCCGCCAAGAGATGGTGGAGAGATTATATGTTGACTAGACCAGCTGGTTCGCCTGCACTTACCTCTGATTAGTTTTTACATCTATTTCTATAGAAGTTCATCCCCGTCACTCTGAGAGAGGATTACCACAGGCAGTTTGAGCGTCTTTAGCACGGTAGTATGACTGTTACCCAGTACGAGACTCGAGTTGTGGACCTAGCTCACCATGCAATTTTCTTGCTTCCTACTAAGAGGGAGAGAGTGAGGAGATTCATTGATGGGATCACTTTCACTATCAGGCTACAGATGGCTAGGGAGACCGGAGATGATATTACTTTTTAGAGGGCTGTATATACTGCCAGACAGATCGAGATGGTTTTTGCTCAAGAGAGGGGGGCGGTGTCTTATAAGAGTCCTCGTCATTCCGGTAGCTACATTGGTGCCTCATATGGAGGCAGGGGTACTTTTGGTAGAGTCTATCCTCCCAGGCCATTTCACTCAGTGCTTCAAGTATTTCACAGTGCTTCAGGGATTGTGGTCCTTATGTTCTTCATTCTGGGTAGCCAACTTATAATGCACCATCAACTCCTATCAGTGCGCCTTAGATTCAGAGCTATTACCCTGATTATCTGGCCCACTTGGATCAGCTTCAACTTTAGCAGCCACAACAGTAGGATGGGTGTTTTGAGTGTGGAGGTACTGGTCACATCAGGAGGTTCTGTCTGATATTTCTAGGCAACGTGCCACAACAGATTTCTTGTGCCATGGTTCCGACACTGGTTTCTCCACGTCTTGCTCAGCCAACTAAAGGCAGGGGTCAGGCAGCTAGAAGATGAGGTCAGGCTTTTAGAGGTGGAGGTCAAGCCATTAGAGGTGGATGCCAACTAGCTAGAGATTGTCCTAGAGATGTAGTTAAGAGTGGTGGGGCCCAACCCCAAAGTTATTCTTTCCCAGCTAGGCTTAAGGCCTAGTCATCTGTCACCGTTATAACAGGTATTGTTAAAGTTTTCCATAGAGATGCTTCAATTTTATTTTATCCGGGCTCCACTTCTTCCTATGTGTCATCCTATTTTGTTATATATTTGGTTGTGCCTCGTGATTTTTTGAGTGTTCCTGTGTATGTATCCATGCATGTGGGAGACACTATTCTTGTAAATCATGTTTATCGCTCGTGTGTGATTACTATTGGGAGTCTTGAGACTAGCATAGATCTTCTACTTCTTGATATGGTACATTTTGATGTTTTCTTGGGTATGTATTGGTTGTTACCTTATCATGCTATATTGGACTATTACACCAAGACAATGACCATAGCCATTTTTAGGTTGCCTCGATTAGAGTGGAGAGGCACTCTTGGCCATTCTACCAGCAGGGTTATCTCTTATATGAAGGCTCGACGTATGGTTGAGAAGGGGTGTCTAGCTTTTTTGCCTATATTTGTGATTCGAATGCGGAGGTTCCTTCCTAGGACTTAGTACCAGTTGTGCGTAAGTTTCCAGAGGTGTTTCCTGTAGATCTGCCAGGGATGCCACTCGACAAAGATGTTGACTTTGGTATTGATTTGGCTTCAGGCATTCAACCCATTTCTATTCAACCATATCGTATGGCCCCTCCGGAGTTGAAGGAGCAGTTGCAAGATTTGCTTGATAAGGAATTCATTAGAACTAGTGTCTCACCATGGGGTGCGCCCCTGTTGTTCGTGAAGAAGAAAAATGGGTCGATGAGGATATGTACAGACTATCGGCAGTTAAATAAAGTCAATATCAAGAACAAGTATCCATTGCCAAGGATTGATGACTTATTTGATCAGCTTCCGGGTGCCAAAGAACTTTCGAAGATTGATTTAGGTTTGGCTACAATCAGTTGAAGATTAGGGCATCAGATGTCTCTTAGGTGACTTTTCTGACTCGGTATGAGCATTATGAGTTCCTAGTGATGTCATTTGGGTTGACAAATGCCCCAACAGCCTTTATGGATTTGATGAACCAGGTGTTCAAGTCCTATTTAGATTCTTTTGTGATTGTATACATTGATGATATCTTGATCTACTCCCGCTATCGAGAGCAGCATGAGAAGCATCTTCGGATTATACTTTAGACTCTGAAAGAGAGCCAGTTATAAGCCAAGTTTTCAAAGTGTGAGTTTTGGTTAGACTCTGTCACCTTTTTGGTGCATGTTGTATCGGCCGAGGGCATAAAAGTTGATCCTAAGAAGATTAAGGCAGTTCGGAACTGGACTAGACCTACTTTAGCTGCAGAGATCCAGAGTTACCTAGGTTTAGCGGGTTATTATCACCGGTTCATGGAGGGGTTTCCATCCATAGCAGCCCCATTGACTAGACTGACCTAGAATGGTGCCTTATTTATATGGTCGGATGAGAGGTGAGTTGATCTTTCAAAGTATCAAGACCGTTTTGACTACGACGACACTGTTGGTATTGTCCACAGGTTCAGGATCCTACACGGTGTATTGTGATGCATCTCGTTTTAGGCTCGGTGCAGTAATTGATGCAGGATGGCAGGGTGATTGCATATGCGTTATGGCAGTTGAAGGTTCATAAGAAGAGTTACCATGTTCATGATAGTTCATGCGCTGAAGATTTGGAGGCACTATCTTTATGGCGTGTCGTGTGAGGTATTCACAGATCATTAGAGTCTATATTATTTTTTGAAGCAAAAGGATCTTAACTTGAGCCAGAGGAGGTGGTTGGAGTTGTTGAAAGACAACGATATCACCATTTTGTATCATCCCGGTAAGGCCAATGTGGTGGTTGATGCCTTAAGTAGAAAGTCTATGAGTATGGTAGCCTTGCGGTTGGTGAGAGGCCGAATGCATAAGATGTTCAGGCATTGGCCAATCAGTTCGTGAGGTTAGATGTTTTGTAGCCCAGTCGTGTTCTAGCTTGCACAATCTCTCGGTCTTTCTTATATGAGCGCATTAGAGAATATCATTATGATGGCCCCTATTTGCTTATTCTTAATGACACGGTGCGGCACGGTGGTACCAAGCAGATTACTGTTGGAGATGATGGGGTTTTGCAGATGTAGGATCGTATTTGTGTGCCCAATGTGGATGGGCTTCGTGATTTGATTCATGAGGAGACCCACAATTTCCGGTATTCTATTCATCTAGGTGCCACCAAGATGTATCAGAACCTGCAACAACATTATTGGTGGAGGAGGATGAAGAAGGATATAGTGGCATATGTAGCTCGGTGTATGAATTTTCAATAAGTAAAGTACGAGCATCAGAGGCTTGATGGTTTGCTTCAGAAGCTAGAGATTCCTGAGTGAAAGTGGGAGCGTAACACTATGGATTTTGTTATTGGACTCCCACGGAATCAGAAGAAGTTCGACGCGATATGGGTCATTGTGAGAAAATTGACCAAGCCGACACACTTTATTCTAATGGCAATTACCTATTCTTTATAGTGGTTAGCTAAGATCTACATCCTCGAGATCGTCCGTCTTCACGGTGTGCCCATGTCTATCATTTCTGATCGAGGTACGCAGTTCTCGTCGGCCTTTTAGAGGTCCGTACACGTGAGTTAGGCACGCAGGTTGAGTTGAGTACAGTATTTCCAGACAGACGGGAAATCCGAGAGTACTATTCAAATATTGAAGGATATGCTTCGCGCTTGCGTTATGGATTTCGGGGGTTCTTTGGATCAAATCTTGCCGCTTGCGAAGTTTGCCTACAACAATAGCAACCAGTCTAGCATTGAGATGGATCCATATGAGGCCTTTTACGGGAGGCGGTGTCATTCTCTAGTTGGATGGTTCGAGCCAGGAGAGGCTCAGTTGTTGGGTATCGACTTGGTTCAGGATGCCTTGGATAAGGTCAAGATTATTCAGGATCGACTTCCCCTCCACTCACTCTAGGCAGAAGAGTCTATAGAGTTCGTGATGTTGCATTCATGGTTGGAGAGAGGGAATTGCTCTGAGTTTCATCCATGAAGGGTGTGATGAGGTTCGGAAAGAAGGACAAGTTGAGCCCTAGGTATATCGGACCCATTGAAATTCTTGAGAGAATGGGTGAGGTGGCCTACAAGCTTGCATTGCCACCTAGTTTATCAGCAATCCATACGGTGTTCCATGTGTCCATGCTTCGGAAGTATCACAGTGGTCTGTCCCATGTGCTAGATTTTGGCTCCGTCCAATTGGAAAAGGATTTGACTTATAAGCAGGAGTCGGTGGCTATTCTAGCCCGGAAGGTCCAACAGTTGAGGTCTAAGAGTTATCCTTAATTTTGAGTGCAGTGGAGAGGTAAGCCGACCGAGGCAGCCATGTGGGAGTCCGAGTCAGACATATGGAGTAGATATCCACGCCTTTTCACCAACCCAAGTACATGTCTATGTCCGTTCGAGGACGAACGTTTGTGGTGGAGAATGTGATGGCTCCATACGTCATTTATAGTTTTCCTCTTTATTTATGTGTTCCGAGACCTCGAATAGCTCCGTTTATTCTTCCTCAATTTGCGTGCGCAGTTCGTGTCTTTCTCTGGATAGTTTTTTAGAAAAATTTAGAAAAATGTGAAATCGTGCCTTAAAACTCATTTGAGTTGACTATGGTTAGTGATTTTTTTAAACAAACCCGTATCAGTGTTTGACGGTCCCGACGGGTCCATATCGTGATTCAGGACTTGGGCGTATGCCTGGAATAAAATTTTGAAGTCCTTAAATTGAGTTAAAGTATTTTTGTTGAAAACTAGTAATTTAAAGGTTTTAAAAAATTCCTAAGTTTGACCGTAAGTTGACTTTGTTGCTACCGGGTTCGAATTTTTGTTCCGTACGTCTGGTTGTAAAGTTGCATGTTCCTGAGTTTCTTTCAAAATATCATTCATTTTGATGTCCAATTCATAATTCTAGGTGTTATTTTTGTGTTTTGATCGTGCGAGCAAGTTCCTATGATGTTATTACACTTGTGAACATGTTTTGTTTGGAGCCTCGAGGGCTCAGATGAGTATCAGACGCGTTTTTGAGAGTTTTATAGTTGTTGGTGTGCAGGTCTCGCAAATGCGAGATCAGAGGTTGCAATTGCGACAAATGGCCAAGTCTGTGATTATCGCATTTGCGAACATCCTGTTCGCAATTACGAAGATGGCCTGGGAAGCAGGGATTGCATTTGCGATCATTTGACTGCTTTTGCGACCTGTCCAAGTTCGCATTTATGAATATATCATCGCACATGCGGTGACAGTAGAGATGTGGAGAGTTTGCATTTGCGATTGTTTCTTCGCATTTGCGGGGTTTGCAAGGTCGCATTTGCGACATCTGCGCCTGGACAAATAGCTGAGGGACAGGATTTTAACCTCGCTTTTCATATTTTGGAACCCTAAACACCCTAGAGGTGATTTTCTAAGATGATTTTCTTTCCAAAAACTTTGGTAAGAAACTTTAATCTATTTGTTTTACATTACCCATTACTTTCCAAGTGTTTTCAGAATTAAATCTAGGATTTTAATGGCAGGAATTAAGAATTAGGGTAGAATTGGGGTTTTTTATAGTAAAAGTGGGATTTAGACCTCAAAGTTTGGTCGGATTTTGAAACTAATCACATAATCGAGCTCAAGGGTGAACGGGTAATCAGGTTTTGGAATGAATCTCGAGTTTTGACCAAGCGAGCCCGGGGTTGACTTTTGTTGACTGTTGGGAAAAAAGTAAAGATCTTAGATTTATGTATCGTAATTGATTTTTCTCGCATTTTCTATTGATATTAAGTCAATTTTGGTTAGATTTGATTAGTTTACAAGTGAATTTTAGAGGAAAGGCCCCAATTGAGCTTTGATTTGCTTGCTGAGCGAGGTAAGTGTTGGGTCTAACCTTGATTTGAAGGAATTAGGAACCCTTGATCAATGTGTTTATGTGAATTACATGTGTAGCGGCGCATATTCGAGGTGAAGAGTGTATATACGTCGTCAAAATAGCTGTTTTCATGCTTTCCCGTATTTCATTAATGATATCATTCCATGTCTTAACTGTTACATGTCTTAGTTGCTTTCCCTGTTGTAACTTGTTTCTTGTCATCTATTTAATCTTGTATTGAAATGCGCGTTTCTTCCATGATTCCATGATTAATTTCTACTTGCCTTACTTGTCTTACTTGTACACTTTAATTGTTATATATTTGGCTTGTCTTGTTGCTTTGTATTAATTAAAGCATTCCTTGTTTTGGTACGAGGTTCCTTTATGGCTTCACTTTCATATTCTTTAATCATAGAGATTCTTGTGAATTTCGTTTGCTGAATTGATTATATTTATAAATTTTATTTATGGATCAGGTAAAACGCCGCAACAGGTGGAATAACGGAGGATTGATTTTGATATGGTGGGATCGGGTTGCACGTCGCAACAGATTTTATATATGATTTTGATATGGTGAAATAAGGAAGGATTATGATATTTATTTTGACTATATGGTGGGACCAGGTTGCGTGCTGCAACGGATTTCACATGTTATTCTTGATATTGATATGGTGAAACAAGGAAAGATTGTGTTTGTACAGTGAGATCAGGTTGCATGCAGCAACAGATTGTGTGTTTTGTATTTATTGTTGCATGGTGTTAGCTTTTAGTGTTTTCATACGAGATTCTGAGGACTGATGCTTCTCGTTTTACTGATTTCGAGGATTGAGTTTATTTTCATCAGTTAATTGCCTTACTTTTCCTGTGTTCCTTTCCTATTATTATTATTATTATTATTATTATTATTATTATTATTATTATATTATTATTATTATTATTATTATTATTATTATTATTATTATTATTACTATTATTACTATTACTATTACTATTACTATTACTATTATTACTATTACTATTACTATTACTATTACTATTATTATTATTATTATTATTACTATTATTATTATTACTATTACTATTATTACTATTATTATTACTATTATTACTATTATTATTATTACTATTATTATAGGTTACAGGTTACAGGTTATTGTAGTGACCCGCCTTAGAATCATCACTACTTCGTCGAGGTTACAGGTTATTGTAGTGACCCGCAGTAGATTGCTCGGATTGATTGCCTAATGGAGACTTGAGGTACAGCTGCATGGCGTTCGCAGGCCCGAAGTCCTTTTCTACCTTCTTCTAGCGTTACTGTATTTGAGACAGTTATGCCTTCATTCATATCATTATTTATATTACTCTAACCGATCATGTACTTGTGACACCAGTTTTTGGATTGTATTTAGAAATCGTTGTTGTTATGATTTTTCTCACTCTATTTCAGTTTATTTACTTTTCTGGTTATTATTGAAGTTGAATTGTTAAAATGGCTAAAATTATTCTAACATTGTCTTGCCTAGCAAGTGAAATGTTAGGCGCAATCACGTTCCCGAGGGGGAGAATTCCGGGCCGTAACATCATGTTCGAAAAATCCTGAGAAGTTTGCCTACCACATGGCAAACAAAAGTAGTTGCACTCAAATCTAAAGATCTAGACAAATTTTCATATGATGAACTTCAAGGAGATCTCATAGAATTTGAGAAAACCCATCTTAAGAAAATGCGTAAGGAAGAAAAGAAGAAAACAATTGCTTTCAAAACTACAAATGAAGAACCCAAAAATGATATTGATGACGATCCAAAAGCTCTTGAATAAGAAAATGCCATGGTATCAAGAAACATGAATTGATTGATGAGAAGATACAGAAACACACAAAAGGGAAGGATGTCATCAACACAAATTAGGCAATACAATGAACAAGACAAAAATGATGAAAAATTCTTTGAATGTGGAGGGGTATGGCCATGTTCAAGTTGCATGCCCTGACCTTAAAAGAAAAGTCTCCATAGGGTTCAACAAAAATAAATCATTCGGAAACTGGAGTGATGAAGACAACTCATAAAATGATGAAATAGCAAATTTGTGCTTCATGACTATTTTAGAAAAAAATATGAATATTCTGGTTGTTGGACTGATGAAGACACATCAGATGATGAAAGAAAAGAAGACACTGAAAACTTTTTCATGGCACGAGGTGAAACAAGCGAGGAAAGATCCTATGATTGTGATAGATGGAATGAATTACAGGATATTCTTGACCTTACCCTACAGGGATCTCAAAAGATGTTGAATGAATTAAAAAGAATCAATAGGGAAAAGAAGGGCTAGGAACTTAAATTTGAAGTTTGTGAAATCGAAAGAGATGTTCTTCAAGACGAAGTTCAGGAAATTGCAAATGCAACTTAATGGCATGTGCAAATCCACTAGTCACAGTTCTGTCAAGTCTTTCCAGGCGACTTACAAGTCAACTGGAAAAGGACCCATTAGAACTATGTCCACAAGTACTAACACAAGTGGTAGATCAAAAATTAGATCAACCCCTATGTGTCATTACTGTAATAAAGCTGGACATAAATACTCATTTAGTAGATTTCATAAACCTATTGTCTCAGGACATATTTGGAAACCCAAATACAATCCTGATTCAAGTAGAACTAACCAACAAGGACCCAAGCAAGCTTGGGTACCTAAAACAAGGTGATAATTCAATTTTGCAGGAACACCTTAGAAAGAGTCGCAAAGGAAAACAGTATCTAGACAATGCGTGTTCCAGTCACATAACGGGGGACAAAAATCTGTTCAAAGAAGTTATATAAATAAATGGAGGAGGTGTCAAATTTGGTGATGATTCAAAAGGAAAAATAGTTAGCATCGGCACAGTTCCATTCAACAACTTTGTGATATTACAGAAGTATATCTTGTAGATACTCAACTATTATCTCTTGAGTATAAGTCAGCTATGTGATTTAGGGTACAAATTCAAATTCAAGAAAGCAGGATGTGACATCGATGATGAATCAGGTAAAATAATACATCTAAGAAAAAGGTATGGAAATGTTCATATTCTTGATGGCACTGAAAATCTAGATAGCCATATCTGTTTAGCATCCATATCTGATGATCCATGGTTGTGGCATAAAAAATATGGTCATGCATCTAATTGAGAAACTCTCCAAGCATGATTTAGTTATTGGCCTTCCCAAACTCAATTTTTCTAGAAATCATGTATGTGATGCATTTCAGAGTAGTAAACAAACTAGAAACTCTTTCAAAAGCAAGGACATTATTTCTTCGACCAAGCCTTTACAATAGCTTCATATGGACTTATTTGGACCCACTAGAAATGTCAGCATTGGAGGTAAATGATATGCTTTTGTTATTATTGATGACTACCCACGTTTTACATGGGTGAGTTTCTTATCTCATAAAGATGAAGCTTTGAAATTTTTTGAGATCTTCCGTAAAAGAATTGAAAGAGAAAAGGGGTATCTCATCAAAACCATCCAAAGTGACCATGGAGGAGAATTCGAAAGCAGAGCCTTTGAAAAATTTGCAATGATCAAGGATATACTAATAATTTCTCGTTTCGTAGATCACCCCTACAAAATGGAGTAGTTGAGCGGAAAAATCGAACCCTACAAGATATGGCCAAAACAAAGATATTAGAACATTCATTGCTAAACCACTTTTGGGAAGAAGCACTGAGCATAGCTTGTCACATTCTCAACAGATGTCTTATAAACTCCAGACGAATTATGTAAAGTCATACGAACCAATGTAGGCTACTTCCATCCGTTTGGAAGTAAGTTCTTCATCAACAATAATGGTAAGGACAACCTTGAAAAATTTGATCCAAGGAGTGACGACGATATGTTTCTCGATTACTCTGTTAATAGTAGATTTTTTAGAGTTGATAACGAACGTACTTTATCTGTAGAAGAATTAGTGCATGTTATATTTGATGAAAATAATACTACGGTCGAGAAAGGAACCATTGTAGGTGATGAAGATATCAGCCAAGAAGCATTACAAGCAAATAAGTCACAGAAGTCGATTGATAGCACAGATGCAGTCACATAGTCGACTAATGAACTTGCTAGTAATCAACCTGAACCATACAAGGAGTCAACTACTCCTGCAGTTGGAACGCGTCCAAATGAGTGGAGAAGCGAACCAGAATATCCTCAAAATTTTATCACATGGGATCCTAGTGAAGGAATGAAATCCTGGGGAGCTCTTAAGAAAAAGGCAAATGTTACACTTATCTCTCAAATCGAACCAAATAAAGTTGAGGAAGCCTTTAAAGACTTTATCTCGGTACAAGCCATGCAGGATGAACTCGATCAATTTGATAAGAATCAAGTCTGGGAACTATTTCCTAAGCCAGCAAATGCTGCCATTGTGGGCACCAAATAAGTTTTCAGAAATAAGTTGAACGAAGATGGAGAAGTAGTCCGAAACAAATCCAGATTAGTAGCTCAAGGCTACTCACATCAAGAATGAGTCGACTATGATAAGACCTTTTCTCCGGTAGCACGATTAGAGTCAATACGAATTCTTCTTGCATATATATCCTTTAAAGGCTTTAGACTTTTTCAGATGGATGTCAAAAATACTTTCTTAAATGGCTTTATTGATGATGAGGTGAATGTAAAACAACCTCCTGGTTTTGAAGATTCACAATTTCATTACCATGTGTATAAGTTGACTAAAGCTTTATATGGACTCAAACAAGCTCCTCGAGCCTAGTACCAAAAGCTAAGCTCATTTCTACTTGATCATAGATTTACAAGAGTTCAAGGAATTTTCTAATCTCATGCAAAGTGAGTTCTAAATGTGCATGATGGGAGAACTCACGTTTTTCGTTGGACTACAAATTCAACAATCTGAGGAAGGAACTTTTATCTATCAGACTAAATATATAAAGGAATTAATTCAAAAGTTTGGTATGAATAGTGCTAAAGCAATCGGTACACCAATGATTCCATCAACAAGTCTTGACAAAGATCAAATAGGAAATCTAGTGGATGAAACGAAATATCGTGGAATGATTGGCTCCTTACTTTATCTAATTGCTAGTCGACCAGATATTATGTTCAGTGTTTGTAAATATGCCGGGTTTCAGTTAGCTCCGAAGGAATCGCACCTGACAGTAGTAAAGAGAATAATATGTTATCTCATCGGATATGTTTTGCATGGACTGTGGTACCCCACGATCTAACAATTTTAAACTTGAAGGTTTTTCAATGTCGACCCGGAAATCCCACCTTCCAGACCGTGACTGCGTCTAACGTGGAACCCGCTAGACAAGCCAACGTACACAACATTATTACCCTGATAACACAACGTAACAGTATTTAAAACTATTAACCTTCAACCATTTGCTGAAATAACTCAAATTCATTAACGTTCAATCTTTACCGAAAACATCCCACACCATTAACTTTCAAATCTTTGATGAACATCACGAATCACTTCAAAAGTTCTCACGGCAGAAAAGTAATAATATTTCAAANCAATAATGTTTCAAAAACGCATAATGAAATGTAAAAAGGCATAACATCGTAAAATCCCAAAACCAGGGTGTCACAACCTCACGAACTATCTAACAGAGTACTAAATACAAAGTCTGAAAAGAAATATACAATTGTCTTGAAACTAGGAGAAAAGGTAAGACAATGAGGAATCCAAAAGCAGGAGAGACACCAAGGCCCACTGGGTCTGGATGCGTGATCTGCACAACATTGAGAAGTGCAGTGTAGCATCAGTACAACCGACCCCATGTACTGAGTAAGTGCCGAGCCTAACCTCAGCCGAAGTAGTGACGAGGCTATACTTGAAAATAACGATAACATGTCCTATTCTACAGCAGGTAACAGGAAATAACACAAGACAAGGGATAAGCAGGCTAGTAAGGGATACGGGAGCAGAAAAGGGGAAACAAGTGAAGTAAAGCAGTTTAATTGACAGATAGAAGTGAACCAGGAGGCATCTTGTAACGACCCGGTCGGTCGTTACGCGAAAACCTACATTATAACTGTTGTTAGTGGATTATTACATGTTGGTTACTCTATTATTTATGTGT
>ML249084.1:0-62420 GCA_005239495.1 Nicotiana undulata
ATTTTGTTGCACAGGTACCTTTATAGTACAATGATCGATTTGGGGACTTATACGTGCTGCATTTATCCAGAGGCGTTCTACAGCTGCCGGAGTCTCCCTTCTGTGTACTTACATGTTATATCTATTGCCTTTGTCCCATTTATTTCTCGGACAAGAGTTGTATAATTGTATAAATTCTTAGAAACTGCTCATGTACTTGTGTCACCGGGTTCTGGGGATGTGTTGAGTCTTGCTTTATTAAATTAAATAGATTTCTTGTCGTGTTTAATTTACAAAGATTTATTTATTTGAGTATGAAATGCAATAAAGGCAACGATTTCGAAATTGTTAAACAGGAAGGTATTTCAACTGATTAAGGGGTTGGCTTGCCTGACAGTGGTGTCCGACGCCATCACAACCCATAGGTTTTGGGTCGTGACAACGTGGTATCAGAGCTCTAGGTTCCCGTAGGTTTTACGAGTCATGAGCAAGTCTAGTAGAGTCCTGCGGATCGGTACGGAGACGTCTGTACTTATCTTCGGGAGGCTATAGGGCTGTTAGGAGTACTTCCCTTCTTGATTCATCATCGTGCGACTTGTTACCTTTAAGGCTTATGCATATGCTTCTTCCTACTCAATCTTACGCGTCGCGGAGCGCTTGTTATGAATCAAGGGTTGAGAACTTTTAATGATACTATGGATGTGGTGCGGGATGTTTCTCCCAGCATAGTTGATTAAGGCTATCATCGTTGTTTTGCGGAAGGATTTTATGTTGTCTCAGCTCGGTAGCTGTAATTCTGAGAACTCTAAGGGCCATGCTCAGGTGGTTATGAAACTTACTAATGGTTATGGCATGATGTTGATATGAGGATAGAACGTTTGCCCATGTATTGGGGTGATGAACGGTTTGAAGGGAGGTCTTATCAGAGTAGGGTTTCAAGATTTCAGTATTTTATTCCGTCGGGGGAGAGGCATTTGGATTAAAAATGATCTGGTCTTAGGCTGATAAAGTGGTAAGGATTGGTGTTTCCAAGTGAGGTGGAGTACTCACCTGTAATAAGCTATCGTCGCCTTTGGTCAAATGGAATGTGTTAAGTTCGCCGACGTTACAACTATTCGGTTGCGTTGGATTGGATTGTTGTGAATTAGTGTTGAAGAAGCGGCCGTCGGAGGTCGTGGGGTGTTGTGGTTCCGTATAGAATAAGCACTTTTAATGAAGGCGGCTCGAGGAAGATGATCTTCGTAAAGATTTAAAGTTGTGGGGGATCTACCGATTTAAGAGCTACGGAGAATGGTATTGAATTGAGGCAGCAAGTGGGCACCATTCGACAGAGCAAGATATGTGAGAAGTGTTGGGCGGTGGTGCCAATTCTAAAAGATCAGGTGTAAGGAGAGGAAGTGAAGTAACGTTTTAGGGAATAAGTTGGACCAAGTGGGAGAGCGGCAACATAGTGGTGATTAAGAAGATGTAGTAGTGCAGTTAGTAGATGTCCAGGAAGAGCGGACGGATTGGTAAAGTTGGTAAATGGATACATGCTTAGGATGGGGGTCTTGATATTGTAGAAAGTGAGAATCATAGCATAATGGTAGGTGTCAGTTGGCTAGTTTCCTCGGGTGGGTGGTCTTCTGTGAGTAGGTTAGCGGTTGTAGGGATGGTAAGTTCTGTGCGGAGTCCTAGTGGCTAGTCGGTAGGAGGTAGAATGTGTGAATGGTGTTGGAAAATTCAAATATTTAAGGGAGGCTAACAGGAGAATTCGGAAGAATTGGGTAGATTGGCGGGACAATGTCATGTCATCAAAGGAGAAAAGGATCTCAGCAGGGACTAGAGCGGTGCAAGAAGTAGCTTCGGGCTAAGTGGGGGAGTCCCACCACCTGCAGTTGGGTCGTAGATTTGTGCTCTCATGGGACTGCGGATTTGTTGGCGTATCGGCAAGATGTTACAACTAAAGGAAAGGGGTATAGCAATAATTGAGCATGGCATTCGATAAATGTGTGCGAAGTTGGTCTTAGTGGACCAGGGTTAGGCTTTGGAAGACTAAGAATTTGTGCTTAAGGCATAGGCAAGTTCTAAGGGTAGCGACTCAGTCACGTGCTCCGTTGAAAAGGTGTTCATGTGCTAGGAGAGCCTTGGGGTTGATTGTATTTGGGTCCAGTCAGAGTGGGTGACTCTCAGTAGTGGTCCTAATAAATTTGAAAGTTAGAGTATGCGGTGTTTAAGGGTTTCAGGCAACAGTATAATTAAGAATCGAGCTTCTGCAGTATAGTCTCTAAGAGGAAGGAAGATGGTTGGAGGGTTCTATGTTATTTCAGCACGCTGGATAGTATCGGAGGAGTGAGAGAATAGACTCTAGGTTGTAGAAAGATTATCAGGAGGTTGTGATACGAGTTGCGGAATTTAGGTAGCATGGTCTCGTGATTCAAGTTCACTCAGGAAGAGTGAGGGTTGAGTTGTTATGAGTTGAAAGAAGTTACTATTATCCTGAGGCAATTAAAGATGATTAAAAGAAGATGGATTGGTTAGCCATGATGGAACGATGCATGTACGACAGTGATCAGTTCCTTCGGTATGATTGAGTACGTGAATGGTTTGTGCAGATGTGTGTGGGGCTCGTCGGCCGTCATAATAGATTTCATTTGGAAGCATTCAAGTGCTATGGCATGTCAGGTGTAGGCGGATCCCGGAAGGTTTATGGTGGTTCAGACCACTACTTAAGGATTTGCATGTATTGTGATTGTGAGAGCTCACTTGTGTGTTGTTATGGTTCTCATGAGTGGAAGCAAATAAAAGGTTTCTATATGTGATGAAATGTTCACTCTGTTAGAGGTTCAGGAGTTATGATGTAATTCCTATGCCATTCCTTATCGGCACGTTGGGTGCAGTGAACAGTATGTAACGGGAAATAAGAATTTGAGATTTGCAGTTCGGTGTTGACAAGTGTGTCACAAGCTCAGAGGAGAAAGAACAAGGGAGTTGAATGTCTAGAATAAACTGAAATGGTCTTAAGTGTCATCTGAGTTTGGTGGTTGGTGAACGAGGCTTTGTATCCTGGTTACGGGTCCTTGAATTGTTTTACAACCTTAATATGGTCGGTGGTATGGGCGTGCATACTTTTTGCCTTGTGTGGAAAGTCGTGGGAGTGTGACCTCGGGAAGATTGTGTAAGCGTGACTTGTAGTCACCGATTGATTGCAGATTTAGACTAAGTATAAGGAGTGTAATATTGCTTAATTGAGAATTTATGCCTGGAAGGCGTTCGGTTCAGTTGGTTGTGGATTGTGGGGTGTTTACCCCGGCTATGATGGTTGTCCTCGTGTGTATAAGAAAAAGGAAGCGGGTTGTTTGGACCCAGGTACGGCTATCAACCTAGTTCAATGCGAGCAGAATCGACTTGAAGTGAGTGAATGGACTTAACAAGATTTTGGGCTTCATGCGAGTCAGAGGTGTTAATTTCAGTATGGCACTCCTCAAGGAGGGGTATTGGGATATCAGGTGTTGTCCCGTCTTCGTCGAGTTCATGTGATATTGTGATTGTTCCATGTGAGTTGTGAAACGGCTTGGTAATTCTTATGTGTTGAGATTTCGCGTGGCGATGGGGTTAAGTGAGAAGAATGGCTCTTGAGATTCAGATTATATATCGCACCTCAGTGGTGCTTGAGTTGTGGCATATGGCCATATCAGTCTCCCCATAATGGTATTATGCACTCAGCGTGCTTGTTACCGATGTCAGGAAATTGTATTAGTGAGCATTTCAGCTCTGTGTATATATTTCTTTATGTAAATTCTATGATGGGATCGGGTGGCACACCGCCACGGGTATGTTATTTGGATCACGTTGCGCGCCGCAACAGTGTGATGTTGAGCAAGACTCCTATAATGATTATTCTTGTATTTTACTTCGTAATTTTCTGAGGAAAGTTCATATTAGTTGCGTGAGTTGAGTAGTCCCTTCCGGAGTCATTTCCTTATGTGTCGTGTTCGAATTGTGGCCTATTGGCGCATTGTGGCATCGTGTGAGGCTAATGGCCGTGTTTGGGGTGATTGGTTGTCTGAGCAGTTCATACTGGGTGAGACGAAAATTATAAATCTGGGATCGGTGTGATAAGACTATGCAAGTATATTACAGGACAATCACCATCATTGGTTGTAGTGAGATGATGATCTTAGTCAGGAGGAAGGAATTCAATGTTTAGTTAACTCTGCAGTTGGTTAGGGATTTCTACACATTTCCTCCGTTGTGGTGGTATGGTCAGCATTATAGCAGGATGTATGTGTGTATCTTATAAGGTGCTTTGAGAGCATCAAATTCGCAGAATTATGGCTATTAAGGTTCAGGGAGCGTTATTGTCGTCAGATGATGGACCATGCAGTGTGTGGTGCGGATTCAGCAAAGGCACGCAGTTGTGTTTTGGTGCCTCGTGTGGTAGTTGATACAGTGTTCAAATATTAGAATCAGGCATGGCAGAGAATTTCGGGTGTTGGAACCGAGTTTGGAATGTATTGTATGAATAAGAGGAGGATATCTTCAGATTTGATCAAGCTTATGTGCTCAACTGGGTTGTGGTAGCACGGGCAGGTGCACGAGGTGTTAAACAGTGATTCCAGGTAATTCTGGGGCAGTTCCTGGCACGTTCGAGGACGAACGTCTGTTTAAGTGGGGGAGAATGTAACGACCCGACCGGTCGTTTTGAGATCCAGCGCGTCGTTCAGCAGTTGGGAGTCACGAACAACTTCATTTCAGGTATATTGACTTGTGCATATGGTCGGAATTGAAATTCAGGAAGATCGGAGTTGAATTTAAAGGAAGATTCTCATTTTAGAAATCTTAAGTTGAAGAAATCGAGTAAGGCGGGGATTTTAAGTAAACGACCTCGGAATCAGGATCCAAAGGTTCCAGCAGGTTTGTATGATGATTTCGGACTTGGGCGTATGTCCGGAACGAGTTTTGGATAACCCGGGACCAGTTCAGCGCATATTGTGGAAAGTCAGTATTTTAAGGAAATTTCCTAAGTTTGACTTGAAGTACAATTCAATGATATTGAGGTCCGTTTGGGATTCTGAGTCTGGGAATAGCTCTGTATGGTGATTCTGGAGTTGGAAGCGTGATCGGAAGTGAATTCGGATATCCGGAAGTCAATTTAAGGTCATTTGGCTAAAGATAGAAAACTGAAGGTTTTTGAAGAATTCGACTGGAAATGGAAATTTTGATATCGGGGTCGGAATGCGATTCCGGAAGTTGGAGCAGGTCCATAATGTCGAATATGACTTTCCTGCAAAATTTGAGGTCAATCGGACGTGGTTTGATAAGTTTCGGCATCAAATGTGAAAGTTGGAAATTTCAAAGTTCATAAAGTTGAATTCTTGCGCGATTCGTGTTTTCGGCGTTGTTTGATGTGATTTGAGGCCTCGACTAAGTCTGTGATATGTTTTCAGACTTGTTGGTACGTTCAGACGAGGTCCCGAGGGCTCAGGTGTGTTTCGAGGTGGTTTTGGGTCATTTCGGAAAATGTGACTCTGAGGCCTGCGGATGCAGAGTAAGCATACCTTGACATCTCTGTAAGCAGCTATATTAAGAAATTTCAACACATCAACATCTGTTTGTAAAATGTAATAGCCACCCCTTTTGTTAACTTTACATCCAAACAAACCAATTTCTAAAAATCTTACGTCCCTTGAAAACTTGTGAAACAACATAATATGCAGCTCATCAACATCAACTGTAGCTAATTGAGGATAAGTTAGTCCATTTGCATACCTTAGCTCAGGGTCCGATACAAAATTACCACTATTTGTAGGTTAACTAGGCTTGAAGCCATTTTCTTCTCAAACTTGCAAAGTAACAAAAATAACAATGTTATCAAAAGTTGCACCTTTACACAACTTCATAAACAAACCAACAAAAAAGATAGATTTTTAAGTAAAAATGATTCCAAGATTCCTTTTTCGTCCCCACAATACCCTATAATATTTAGAAATACTCTGGTGGAATACTAACAAGAAGGAGACCCAACAAACTTCACAAAAACAAAAGTATAAATCTAAGATGAAATTCTTATTTGACAAAAAAAAAGTAAATGGAATAACCAATATACCATTACATACATAACACTACATTAAAAAGGGTTTTCACTCCAAAATGTAACGAAACACAGCAAAAGAACCATATATTGAGAAAAAATAAACAGCAATTACGACCTAACCTAGCTTTTCCCTTAAAATCCTAAACATAGCAAAAGCCCCATATATTGAGGAAAATGAATATAAATAGACAAAATATGAAGAACAGATGAAGAAACATACCCCACAAACTTCGATAAAAACTGCGATAGTGAAAATCCCGGCAACGATGACGGAGAAGAGAGGAGAGATTCACTGTTGTTCGATACTTTCTAAGCCTTGACTAAGCGGGTAAGTGAAAAATAAGGGGAACATTTGGGTTTGGGGGGGGGGGGGGGGGGGGGGGGGGGGGGAGGGCTAAATAATCTGTTCCCGTTTTATTTTTCTATGTGGGTCATAATAAGTGACTTGGAGCCTACGTGGTTTAATTTTATTGACGTGACGTCCTACATGTACGAGATTCTATTACACGCACTGGCAACCTCCTGCCATAACCGTTTATTATACGATTTGAAGGAGAGTAAGTGTTCATTTGGAAAATTGCTAAGTTTAGGGACCGGCATGACAAAGTGGCACAAGTACAAGTGCCATTTAGACCATTCTACCTAATAACTAACATGAAATACATATCCAAGTGCTCAAATAAAGTTGAACAACATTTTACCTTTCAGTTAAACACTTTAGTTAAATAAGTACTAAAACAAATTGAAAGAGGAACCACTAGAGTGGTCAAACCCCTAAACATGATTAATAAAATTATCATTTTAAAATTTACAAATTTTTGGTAATTTAATATTATAATGTAAATATACTATTCGAAGAATATTTATGTTAACTTCATAGAGACGCGCGCAATATGTATACGCCAAAAATAGTTAGCCAAATACAAATTGCTTTATTATTAAAAATACTTTTTTGAAAATAATATTTTTCGAAATAAGCTGATTTTAGATGTTTGGCTAAACAGAATGTTAGTCGAGGTATGCACAAAATTAACTTGAATACCACAATTATTCTTTTAAAAAAAATATAGTCCAATAGATAAGAGCATATGCGTTACGCAACAAACACTTTGATTTGTGGTGTGAGGTCGGGGTTTGGTATGGCTACCGTCCAAATAGGTGGAATTTGTTGGCCCATGTTAGCGCTTACAACTTCAATTTTAGTGAAGTTTAATTTAACAAACAAGATTTTATTGACAGTTGGACAAATCCCACCCTCCCCGTCTACTTTATCTTTTTGGACAATTTCACCCTCACATTGTTGGGTTTTACATTTTTGGAGATTTTGAGGGAAATGGAGAATCACCCTCAAAGATTTGGATTAGGACATTCCAAATACATTAATTTTAATGGTGCATTATACATTAGGGAGAAAGAAAACAAAACTTTATTAGCAATCTTGTTTATTAATGCAAAGTTTGAATGATTACATGTATTTAAAAGAGTTATTAAACTCATGCAATTTTGGTATTCTTGATAAAGGACTTTGAAAAATCAGGCCTATAAAGTTAAGTCAATAACTTTGGCTAGGATCTTATATATGTGTTAGAAGATTCAATAATTATTTCCAAACTCGGTAAATCAAATGAATTGTGCTAGAATCCCTAACTTAAACACAGAGAATTAAAGCATCAAACTTCACAAGGATAAGGTTGGTTTACCTCTATAAGTATTATTTAAATATCGACAAATACATTAAAAGAAGCTACAAAAATGTGTCAAAAAGAATTTCAATACATACTCTAACTATAGTAAGTATTTACAGGTTTGGATGTACAAGCACAGCTCCAGGATCAGCCTTGCCAAAGTTTTTCTGCATCTCATCGTTTTCATTTGCTTGATCTCCCCAACAGTTGCATTGATCATAGATTTTGACACCCTAGGAGTTGTATCGGGGTGGAGGAGATTGAAGATCTTGTATAGTCATGCCCATGACACAATGTTTTTCTATGTATCGCCGTCTCTTTCTTGCTATAATTATTGACGTACGTACCACCAGAGGCAAATTCAAGATTCAGAGTCAACAAGATCATAATGAGTGTGATCTTAATTATATGTATACACAGTTCGATCCAAATCAACTTGCCCTAAATTAGCGTCTGGTTACCAACATAAGCCTTGATTCAGTCAGCAACTTCATGTAATACCATAATCACGAGGGAGAAATCAACTGAATCTGACCTTTCGTTTCCAAAAGTTCTTGTCCGTTTCGACAAATGTATTGAGCCTTAAGCCAAATCCATCTCACTGTCTCAGACTTCTAATGCTATCTGTTCCTGCAGACTCAAACCACTTAAGCCTCTACTCATTTTGCTTTCTTCAGCATTAAAGAGTTCTTCATAATACCTCTTCCAATGGGAAGGTTTCCTACATCTCCTGATTAAATCCAGGCTATTACTGTTGCCTTTTAGAAGCAACAAAATCTGTATCAATCCAGAGTTCAGATCTTAGTTCATCAAGCGTTACATAAGATAAATGCAAGTGACAGAAATTGAAATAGGTGATGCAGCGAGAAAATGTATAAAAACAAAGAATTAAATTAATACGTCCTTAGGGTCTACTTGAAAAATTGAAATTGATCAAATGTCTTTCAACACTTGCCTGATTTATTCGAGGTCGTCTAATTGAAGACTGTTGCACACACAAAGAAGCAGCTAAGACCATGAGGTTAATCTGTAGTAAGTTATAGTCATCAGCAAGTGAAGGATCGACGAGCTCTCTAATTCTGTTCTTCTTCAGCAGAGGTTTAGCCTAGAATAAGCGAAAAGGAGCGTTCAGCACATGTACTTAACATACAAATAGTATGCAGGGGCAAATTATAGGAGGAGAAATGAGGCATACCCATATGACGAGGCTTTGCTGTGAATAATCAAGGGCCCGACGTCCAGTAATAAGTTCCAAAAGTAGCACTCCAAATGCAAAAACATCAGTTTTTTCATCCACTATGCCATGCATCAAGAATTCCGGAGCAAGATAGCTGCAGCCACAACACAAGGTTTGATCAGAACACTTTGGGAAGACAAATTAGAAGCCTTATATCGCAAGTAGGAAGGTAAGGGAAGGCCAAACTATACGTACCCAAATGTTCCTTCAAATTTCGATACAGTGAGGTGAGTCCATCGTTCTGGTAGCCATTTTGCAAGCCCAAAATCACATATCTGAATTTAAAACAGATATTTGAGGTTTTATTGATACCAAGAAAGTTGGAAGTAAGAAAAAGAGGAGAAAAATGTTTAATATAAGTCTACAGGTAACTAAAATACCTGAGGTTCAAGGTCCTTTGTGAGCAATATATTTGCAGCTTTAATATCTCTGTGGATAATCCTTCGTTGACCGCCCTCATGAAGATATAATAGACCTTCAGCTATCCCTATGGCTACTTTATACCTGATTTTCCATTCTAGTTTCTGCTTTGATGCTGTGAAACATTGTAGAATAGAGTAAAGAAACACAGAAGCAAAGAATAAGACCCAATATATGAGATGTGCTAAAATGTTAGGGCAAATTAAACACTAACCATGCAACATATTGGCCAAGCTTCCATAAGGAGATAACTCAAGAACAAGAAAGAGTCCGCCATCGACAGCATAACCAATCAATTTAGCAGTATTTGGATGGTTGATATGTGCCATTATCCCAAGCTCAGATAAGAAGTCCCCTATTCTCTCATCTTGTTGTCCCCTCATTAGCCGCTTAACTGCGATATATTGGCCATTTCTCAAGCGCCCTTTATGAACTTCGGCATAACCACCCTTTCCTATCAAATTTTCTACAGCAAAAAATTACAAAATCTTAACCATTAGAAACTACGAAATTGAAGATTTTTTTAACTCAACAAAAGTTATACAACAATAAGAACAACTAAGCCTCAATTCCAAGTAGGTTGGGGTCGACTTCACGAATCCTCACTATCTATTTCGCTCCATTAAGTCCTGTCTTAGTCCAATATTATAAAATTAGTTTCTCAAGTACTAAAAATTCTCCACATTTTCTAATAGCATATACAAAATCTCGGGTAGTTTGGTCACTATGATGTGATAGGCAAGGATATCCTTCCATGGGATTAACTATACCACCTTCTATATTGGAAAGCTAATTCCACCATTTAGAACAAAAATGGTTCATAATTAATACCCATAATCAAATGCAGTATAAAATAATCCCGCATTTTATCTCGGGATTGTTATCCCTTATCCTACCAACTAAAGGACAGCTGACAAGCCTCAAAAAATCCTAGAAAGTATTGGACCTAAAGTAACCGTACTAACACGACAAAAACTTAATACTCTAAGGGGCCGTTTGGTATGAGGCATAAGAAGGAATATTGCTGGTATAAAAATTCAATACCACCGTAATCCTTCATTTGGTTAGCAAACGAGGTATAAGTTATCCTAGGATTAATATTAACACCGGGATAACTTATACCTTATAGAGGATGGGATAATTAGCACCGGTATAACTTATACATTTTTTCTTACAAATTATGCAATTGTCATATTTAATACTAACATACCAGCATAACTTATACCCGGCATAAGCCGTATTCAAACCAAACGACCCCTAATTGTTATGTCGCTGCAAATTTAACAAAAGGGATACACGATTTTGGTGAATTAAAATTTCAAGAAAATGACCAACCTTGGTGAAAATTGTTGGTTGCAGTTTGAAGTTGAGAGAGGGTGAAAAGTTTCCATTGAGGTTTGAAATAGCTCAAACCATTATCAAGAATGGGATTTGGAACGACACTGCTGCTACTTGTCTCTCTCATGCTTCTGCTGAATCTTTTGGAAAGTTTGAGAGAACTAATTAAAGGATCTTTGGCAAAGTGTCCTTTCGATTTACTTCTAAATAGCTCGAGAAAACCAGTCCATCGAGAAGCAGTTCTTTGAATTTTCGAGCCATCAAATTCTGAAGTGCTGGCTTTTGAAGAGTCTGATTCAGATTCTGCAGTTCTTAAAAAATCCTCAAGTACTGTATCTGGAGAATATGTATTCACCTTTCCTTTCTCCATTTCTAGAGCTCAAACGCCGTCTATCATAAAGTAGTAGCAGACATTTGTTAGATTAAATCATGCATAGTTGCCAGAAATAGCCAGAAAAACAGGACCAAGTTGACCACCATAGATAAGATCAAAAAACAAAGCACGTATTCCAAGAAATGCTTTCATAAGACATGCATACCAGAAAGAAGAAGAAGTTGACAGAGAGTTAATTCTCCAGAAGGAAGCACAAAGTTTTAGAACAGAAACTTAACGGTGGAAGAGATAGTACGGATATTGTAGATAAATATTTCTGGGTTTTAGGATCATCACAAGACACAAGGAATATATACGAAATAAAGAATTTGTTTTATTTTTTGAAATAAAGGAGAATTCAAGTTTGGCGTCCTAATTTCAATATTATGGCTTCTTTATTTTGATATCTTTTTGTTGTTATTACTACTTTATATTATTACTCTTTTGAAACACGCAATAGGTAGATGTTGCTCTATTTTCTTCACAAACAAGCTGCCTAACTTACCCCACTCCTCACCAACCTAGAAACCTCAAATTACATACAAAAAGAGAAGCTTCAAAATAAGGATAACAAAAAGAAAATAAAATTAATTATTTTTAATAACTGCCTATAGAATTATTGCTATTATATTTAGGAAGAATAACGAAATATTTGAGCAGCCGCATTCACATGATTCTCATGCTTTGTTCGAAGTTTCTATATGAACAACTTCACTTCTCCTCGGTTTGAATTTGATTAGCTTCAATATTTAGTTTTTATACATTTGCTGCTCTTTCGTTTCAAGGTAGTTGACCCACTAAATTTGAACTCTTTTTTTATAATAACAAATTTTGAGTTTAAATTATGTATACTGACTTTGGATATTTTTAGCATGACCGATATGGTAAGCTGAAATTTATATAATGGCAGTCAATTTTATCAAATTAAATCGTATTAATAATATTAAAAAAAAATATACTATTGAGTATTGATATAACTTTAATTAATATGGTTCTTCATGACTCCTACAACTATATATGGGTTGATCCTAATTAGGGGTATACAAAGAAACCAATAAATCGAAAGAAAAAATGTCTGATTGTGGTTTGGTATTGAAAAAAATTATCCGATCATAATTAGTTTGGTTTGGTTTTAATTAAAAAAGTCAAATCGAAATCAAACTAACCCGATATTATATTTATACAATTTTAAAAATATTTTACATGTATAAATATTTATTTTAATGTAATTTATAAATATTTCTTAATTTTTTTTATATTTTTATTTTTTAACGTATTATTTCAAGTTTGTATTTAACCTTCTTGAACGGTAAATAAATTTTATAACTCATAAATTGTAGTAACGCAAACAAAGTTCAAATCGATAGTAATTCTAACAAAATAATTCAATTCAATACTAAGAATGTCAATTGTGTTGGATATCTATTTTTTCGTTTTGCATTGATTTATAATAAAAATGCTAACTTAGTTTGTCTTTTTCTTTAGTGCTTAGTTATGTGATTATTAGCTATACTTATTTTAGCATGACCTATATAGTATTTTTAGATTATGTTAATTTTTATTATAGCTTATTAATTAGCAATATTTGTTTTATGCAATTTTATTGTCTTTGTTATTGAATATTTTAATATAATGATATTCTAATAATTAAAAAGGTTATTTTATAATTAATAAAAATAAAGGGATTGAAATAGACTAGATGAAAAGAAAAGATAAAAAACTGGTTTTGTAAGGGAAGCATCAAGCATGGTGTCATAACTACTGCAATCGAAGTGACTTCCATCATTATTTCTACTCAATACATCAAGAAAGCAACACTTATCAATCGATCCCTCTTCACACGTACGCAACTATATATATTGCTTCGGAATTCTCATCATAATCTCCACGTTTTATTGCTACGATAGTTTGTGGTTTATCGCAATGATAAACTGCTTGTTCCTGGTTTAAAAAATAAAGAACTGTCAAAGGATCGTGATTTAATGAATAAGATCAAAGATAAAGCTAGCTTATGAGCTGGGCTCACTAAGTAATTCTTTTAAGTTAGTGGGTTCTAACTTTTAAATAATAATTTGTATATATTAAATAAATTTTTTAAAATAAATATAAAGTATATTTTAATGTTATTGGGTTCGGCCATACTTTGGTCTCTAGCTCCGTCCCTAATAAAATATCCCTCCCATCTAATCTAATTAGAACTGTGAGTATGAAAAGAATCATGGTAAGGAAATCTCCTTCTTTGTGAGTTTTATGCTACGTAAATTCAAATTAATTGGAGCCCCAATACAAATATTGAATATCGAATCAAGAAAAAAAAAGAACTTTTGTCGCTTCATCTCTCCATCTCTCAAGGGCAGAGAATTAACTGCAATCCCTTCCATGCATGATGCAATAACATTAATTTGTGATGATTTCCTGATCTTTTATTGTAATTAAGTAAGTAATTAGGTCATGTATTATGTGTACTCCACTATTTTATAAATAATGAGCCAATATTGTATAAATATATATAAGTAAAAAGAGAAGCAAGCGTGGAATGCAAACCAACCGACTGATGGAGTAATAATTTACACTCCTACAAAAGGTACTAAAGAAATAGTATTGATCTTTAGTGAATCTGAGTATGTCGTTGTTTTCAATAGATTTGTGTGAAGATTATAGACGTCTGGTGTAAGTCATATCAGTGTTAAAAACTCTTTTTAGTTGGTGTTTATTTTTTAACTCAGAACATTCTTGCCTGGTATAGGGTTTTGCCACGTTACCTAAAATTTTCTCATATGCACTTAATTAAGAACTTAATTTCTTTCATTATGGGCGTTTCCCTTCCTTTTCCTTTGATCAACATGGCGGGTAAGTCTTTGGTTGACTCAAACTATCTATGCATGTTGAGTATTCGCAAGGACCACATAAAGCACCTTTTTTTATTTGGAAAATTCCTAAGAAAAATTGCAGCTACTATATTTCGGGTGTACATCGGATAACTTTTCCACTGTGCAATAGCTCGCAAATCATATAGAAGATGCAAATTGTTAGAAGATGAAGCTTGGAGAAGAATTCTGGATTTTAGAATAGCTCAATTGAGCTGGTTGAAACAATACAACCGACTATATACACCTCTTAACTAACAATTAGTTACTAACTAACTAACTAAAATAACTCTAACACCCCTAACTTCTCACTATGTACATTTAGGTCCCTATATCTTATACACTTAACTACATATTCCAATACTCCCCCTCTAGTTGAAGAGTGTAAAATGTTTAACACACCAAGCTTGCTAAGTAAAAACTGATGCTGAGGTGATGCCAATCCTTTAGTGAGAATGTATGCTTGTTGATGTTGTGTAGATACATATTGTGTTTGCAGTATCCCTTGCTTGAGCTTCTCCTTGATGAAATGACAGTCTATTTCAACATACTTTGTTCGCTCAGGAAAGATGTGATTAGCAGCTATTTGAATTGCTGCCTTACCATCTAAGAATAAGAGAACTGGTTGGTGAATTGGTGTCCCTAGTTGTGCAAACAGTCCCCTCAGCTACACAATCTCAGCTACTGCAGATGCGATGCTCTTGTACTCAGCTTCAGCACTGCTGCGATAGACCATGTGTTGCTTCTTTGACCTCCAATAGATTAAGGAATCTCGAAACTTAACAAGGTAACCACTGACTGACCTTCGACTCATTCAGCATGCTGCCCAGTCTGAGTCACAGAATCTAACCAAAGCATATGTTTGTTGTCTTCGCATGATCACACCCATCTCTGGCTCCTGTTTGAGATACCTCACCACACGAGTAGCAACATCCATGTGAGATCTTTTTGGAGCTTGCATGAACTGACTTAAGACTTGTACGGCATAACTAATGTCTGGTCTAGTGACTGTGAGATACAAGAGTTTTCCAATCAATTTCTGGTAACTTGTGGCATCTGTCAAAGGGTCAAGGCCTTGACTCCCAATCCCCTTATCATACTCAATACACGTCAGTTTCTGATTGAGTTCTAGAGGTGTAACAACAGGTTTAGCACCACTTAATTCCATTTCTGGAATGAGTTTTAGAGTATATTTTCTTTGATTGAGAAGAATCCCCTTCTGAGACCTCAAGACTTCAATCCCAAGAAAATATCTTAGCTCACCTAAATTCTTCACCTCAAACTTCTGATGCAATACTGATTTGGCTTTATTAATGAGATTTATGCTACTTCCTGTTAGTAATAAATTATCCATATAGATTAGGATGATCACTATCTCACTTCCAAACCTTTTAGTGAATAAGGAGTAGTCATATGCACTCTGGCTGAAGCCTGCACTTAGCAAGGCTTATGTGAGCTTAAGATTCCACTGTCTTAATGCTTGTTTAAGTCCATAGAGAGACTTCAACAACCTGCAAGCCTTGTTCTCCCCCTTATCTTTGAAAACCTGGTGGTAGGTCCATGTAAACTTCCTCATCTAGGTCTCCTTGTACAAAAGCATTAAAGACATCCATTTGATAGAGAGACCAGTCTTTGAAAGCAGCTAATGCAATGACTGGTCGAACTGTCACCATTTTTGCAACAGGTGAAAAAGTCTCATGATAATCTAGCCCTTCTTGTTGATTATATCCTCTGGAAACAAGTCAAGCCTTAAACCTCTCCACCTCTCCATTGGCTTTATACTTGATTTTGTAGACCCATTTTGAGCTTATAGAAGATTTACCAGGTGGCAGGTCCACCACAACCCTGTTTTTGTTGTCCTCTAAGGCTTCAATCTCTTGTTTCATGGCTTGTATCCATCTGTCATCTTTCACTGCTTCCTTGAAACTGTGTGGTTCTGTGATTGTTGAGAAATCTATGATGTAATCCCTATATTTCTGTGTGGTATTTTCATAAGATAGGAAGTTTGATATTGGATAAGGACATTGGGAATTCTTCTTTCCACCAACTAGATAATCCTGCATCCAAATATGATGGATCTTTGTTCTTGTTGACTGCCTAATAGGAGTAGGAGTTGTAGGTTCCATGGAAAGTTCATCTGGGACCACTTCAGTTGATATCTGTGATTCAGTATTTCCTGGTGAATCTGCATGATCAGCTACATCCGTGGTATTTGCTTGTTCTTCTACATCACCACTATTGTCATCTGCATCATGATTTGCATCTGCATATGAACTTGTATGATTGAATTCCATGCTTGTTGAACTGAGGGTTCTGCATCTATGGTGATCATCTCCTCCATTTGCATTGTTTCAAAGACATCATCTATGTGACTTGGGAGTTGATTAGTGGGCACAGATTGCTGGTGTTGTGAGATAAGAACAGGAAATGTTGATTGCTTGAATATGACATCCCTGCTCACAAAGAAAGAGTTAGTCTTCCTGTCAAACAGTCTATATCCTTTTTTAGTAGTGGAATACCCCATTAGAACAACTTCCCTGGCTCTAGGGCCAAATATGTCCTCTTTGACCATATTTGTAGCATAACATAAACATCCAAAGGTTCTCAGATGTGTTAGTGAGGGTTGTCTGCCATGTAGTAACTCAAAAGGACTCTTACCACCTAATACTCTAGTAGGCGATCTGTTTATAAGATAAACAACTGTTTGCACACGTTCTCCCCAAAAATTACTTGGTATCCCAGCCTGAAACTTCAATGCTCTTGTTGTATCTAAGATGTGCCTGTGTTTTCTTTCAGCCACTCCATTTTGTTGTGGAGTGTGCACACAACTACTTTAGTGAATTACTCCATGATTCTACAAGAAAGCATTCCATTGATGATTAAAGAATTTCTTGCCATTGTCTGTCCTAAATGTCTTAACATAAACACCAAACTGATTTTGTACCATGCAAAAGAACTGTTTGAGAAATATGATTGTTTCACTTTTCAACTGCATGAGAAAAATCCAGGTTGCTCTAGTAAAATCATCAACAACTGTAAGAAAGTAGTACTTATTATCATGAGTAGCTACCTTATAAGGCCCCCATACATCCATGTGAACAAGATGAAAAGTTTTAGTACTTAAGTGCTCACTAGTAGGAAAGTTTAACCTATGTTGCTTAGCCAATGGACAAACAAAACATTTATTGTGTATTGCACTGTCTACTTTATTATGCAAAAAAGAAATATGATGTATTACTAGAAATGAAGGGTGTCCTAATCTTTTGTTCCATATCTCTCATGTGTCTTTGTTCCTCTCCACTGAACTGATATGAGCAGCTATTTGTTATGTTCTTCTTCCTCTTATCAGATAAAGGCCACCAGTTTCCTTATCAATCCCCTTCACCCTACCACTGTAAAGGTCCTGAAATACACATATTTTGGGCAGGAATAGAGCACCACATTGTAAGTCCCTGGTTAACTTTGAAAATGACATCAAGCTGAACTTAAAGCCAAGAACATACAACACATTTTCCAGTTTAGTGTCTGTTTAAATCTGTGTACTACCAATATGTGTAACATCAGTACTGTTTCCATTTGGTAGTCTCACCTTTTCCCTTTTATAACAATCTACATTCTTGACATCTTGTAGTAATTCTAATGAGGATGATATGTGATGTGTGGCCCCTGAGTCCACTATCCAATTGTCATTAGAGACACTTGCGGCAAGAGATACAATATTACCTGCCATGTTTGCTTGTATCTGATCATCAACATTTGCATCCTTGTTGAGTAAATGAAGTATATGCTGGTACTGCGCTTCAGTAAAGAAGTAATCTCCTTTATGTTGTGCTGCTCCTTGTGAGTTGGAAGTTGCTGGTCCTTCCACATTGTTGTTTGCAGCGAAAGGTCCCTTAGTTCTATATTCTCTAGTATGATAATTTTTCTTCCCTCTGAAATCTTCAGGGTAACCAATGATTTTGAAGCAGTTCTCCTTAGTGTGGCCCTTCATATGGCAATGTTCACACTGTAGAAATTGTTTCTTCCCTCGAAAACCTTGACCTCTTCCAACTTGCATTGCCATAGGGTCCACCTTTTTCTGCCATTGCACTACCTCCCATAGACTGTTGGCTTTCATCTTGTGTGATCATAGCGTGTTGGTTGAGTGTAGGTTCAGTTGTCTTTATCAAAATTTGTCTTCGAGCTTGATCATAAGTGTCATTCAGACCATCCAAAAACTGCTTAAGCCTCTGTTGATGCAGATGCACAACATATTCTTTCGATTTCACACATCCACAATTTGGAGAAGGTACACGCACATCACATTCAGCCCATAACTCCTTCAAGTTTGTGAAATACACAGCAACAAAGTCAGATCCTTGTGATAACCTCGAAATTCCTCTGTGCAATTGGAAGATCCTCACTCGATTCACCTAATCAAATCGTTCCTTAAGATCTTCCCACACTGCATGTGCATCTGATGCATAAATGATTCCACTCAATATATCCTTCGAAACTAAGTTCATAATCCATGAATGCACTATTGCATTGCATGTCTCCCATTCTTCATACAATTCATCTTCAAATGAGGCTTTAACACATGTTCCAGTAATGAACCCTAACTTACGCTTTGCCTTTAAAGCAAGACGCATAGATCTACTCCACATGCCATAATTCTCAGATCCTGTGAGTTGAATTGGAATCAATACCAGTCCAGGAGTGTCGGAAGGTTGCAGGAACAAGGGATGAGTATAATCGATCTTCGTCTTTTCCGCCATTAACGTGTGACGTCAAACTCAATCAAATCACACAATTAAAAGAAAAAATAGTGACAAGCGAGCTAATTTTGCAGAAATTTCATCGATATGTTGGAAAATTAAGGACAAAATTATGAGCTTCAATTTAGGAGATGTTAGAAAGAGATTTTACTGAATTGAGCCTTTGCATCCATGGATCGTTCTCCACAGCTCTGATACCATGTTAGAAGATGAAGCTTGGAGAAGAATTTTGGATTATAGAATAGCTCAATTGAGCTGATTGAGAACAATACAACCGACTATATACACTTCTTAACTAACAATTAGTTACTAACTAACTAAAATAACTCTAACACCCCTAACTTCTTACTATGTACATTTAGGTCCCATATCTTATACACTTAACTACATATTCCAGTACAAATCACACTAGACAAGTCCGGTACGACGAGCTTTAACGGAGGAGACTGCTGGTGAGGAAAATCCATCCTAGGTCACCCATGTGGAAAACCACTCACACAAGCAACTCAGCCAACCCCTGCGGGCTTAAGTACTTGATAGACAGATTAATTGGTAATCAGGGGACTATACATAATATCTAATGAAATTAATTGGGATACGCCTAAGTTAGCTCAAACACTGCCATAAAAAAAGAACCATCATTACCACGAGCATTATTTGGGAACAATTATACAAGAATTAGAAGATGGTTGGCATGTCATGCATATTGATTACACACATATGTTAAATTGTATTAGTCTCCCGTCACGTGATTGATAGTTAACCGATGCATGCGTTGTTATTCTAATCCGCATATATAATACTTAGGTTTTTAAGTCATGCTTAAATTTCACCAATTGTGACTAGCCAGCCTCAATTACGGGAAGATCCTTGATCTTGACCACCATTTTGTCCATTTACACTAATACTAAATGAACAAATTACAAGTTGCTAATATGTGATTTATTTATCCAACTAATTGGCCACCAAGCCGGCAAGAAATTAGCAACTAAAGAAATAAATAATTACTCGGTTACTTTATTTGCTCACGTTTTAAACATTATAGCTGCCAAAAATTTCAAGCAATACAACTTGTATTAAAGTAAACGATTGCTTATATGGTTATAAATAGTCAGAATATGGAACTAGCATTTGAAAAGTGTATCGCTTGGATTGTTATCAAACTCCAGACAATTGAAGGTCCAGTTGCCGTCAGCTTCTTGGTATAATTTTCAAGGAGATACTTAAAGAATTTCTTGGTATACAAATTTCGCGCTTATATTCATCAAACACATAGTTATTAGTCGTGTATATACGTTTCGATTGATGGATAGTTGACTTACTACTTACTGTATTCAGGATTAATCAAAATTTGTATAGACTTGCTATATTTAAGATTAAATCAAATTTTAGTGGAGAAGTAAAAAGGAAGAAAATTTTGTAACTTTGGGCATTTGGATATAGAGCATATAGTGATTTGGGCTCGAAGAAATCTTGCAAGTACAAGAATTTTACGTTGGAAGCAGGCTTGCGAGATGGATCACAATATGCAAAGCCTTTATTTATCATAGGACCTTAAGCACTAGGGATCCTTGTATATTCCCCAAAACAAAAGTGAAAATAGCACGAGCTAGTCATTTTTCGGACTGGTAATCGAAAAATAGCTAGCGTTTGCAAAGTCATAGAAAAATAGCCAATATTTTGCTGAAACGCGGAAAGTTCCAGCATAATATGCGGGATTATGGAATTCCTGCATATAAACTTCCAGCATATTATGTTGAAACTCCAACACATTATGAAATTCCAACACATTATGCTGGAAGGTCATATGCAAATAATTCGAACTCCAACATATTATGCTGGAATATTTCCGAATTTTTAAGAGTATTTTTGTTCAGATTTTATCTTTACATTGTATACGGAAAAATCGAGAATACCCGATTCTGCGGGTTCGAGAGTATGTCTCGATAGTAAGCTGGTATCGAAGCAAGTTCGGGCTCAGAGAATATGAAGACTAAGGGATCGAGATCAGGCTAGATCGACACCACAGTAACAGAATCACGAGATATCCGCAATCGACCACCAATCCCGGCGATAATCCCGGAACCGGTAGAACTATTAACGGTTAATGATATGAATCATGTATTTTACTTCCCAAATTGGAGTCATACCTTATTTAGGATTCATCTACTATATATAGAGGAACCCCTTTCATTTATAATCACATTATCACAATTATCATCATACACGAGTTCTTGCTTACACTACTACTGAGAAATACAAACACTCTTTTATTCGCTTTTAACTCTTTACATTCATATTGTTGTTGATGCTCTTACTATTCTTAGCACTTGATATCGAGTCTAATCCAGATCGGGGTCGATAACTTGCAATCACACGGGTTTGATCCATTTAAATCGTTTAATTCCTTTATTTATTTAGCTATTTATCAATTAGCATTGAATTAGATCACGTATCCTTATAACCACAATACAAGTTTAATTTTTACTCATATTTCTAGGTAAACAGTTTGGCGCCCACCATGGGGCTAAGGATAATAGTGATTGTTCAGTGTTAGTTCTGGTATAACACACTATTTTACGCTTGTTTCTTGTCAAGAATTTTATTTTCAGGATAAATCATGTCAAACTCACAAAACACAGCTACACATGGTGACAAAGGCCTCGGACTCCACGGGGAGAATGAGAATGTTATCGCTCCGGGAATCGAGGTTCCACAGGCAGACCTCGAAGGAGCGCCTCTCGCCAACCCGATCGATGTCGGTTCACATATTGCTTTGAATGCGGATTTAGGCGGGAACCCCGATGGAAGCGTACGCAGAGAGGGTCGAACTGACGGTCAAAGTGCTCAGGGCAGAGGAGACGAGGGTGGTAGTCTCTAAGTAATATTTGAAATGCTGCAAGCCCAACATAACGCCATCGCCCAGTTGCAAAATCAGCACGTGGCTCCGAATAGGGTCGAACAAGAGGCTACTTGTCGTACCGAGCCAGTTCTTGAAAGGTCAGGCAATAATATTTCGATAACTGATCCCGCGATAATGAGAATGCTCAAGAAGCTTACTGAGAGAATAGAATCGGGAGAAAAGAAAAATTGAGGCCAACGACAAGAAGGTGGAAACCTAAACTCTCGAGTTGATCACATTCCGGGGGCACCAGCGATCCTAAAGGGAATGGACTTCAAAAATTTTGTGCAAAAACCATTCCCTCCAAGTGCGGCTCTGAATCCCATACCAAAAAAGTTCAGGATGCCCGATATACCAAAATACAACGGGACCTCAGACCCCAACGAACACGTTACCTCTTATACTTGTGCTATCAAAGGAAATGATTTTGAAGACGATGAAATCGAGTCAGTATTGCTTAAGAAATTTGGAGAGACCCTGTCGAAGGGAGATATGATTTGTTATCACAACTTGCCACCAATCTCTACCGATTCGTTCGCCATGTTGGCAGATTCATTTGTAAAGGCACACGCCAGAGCTATAAAGGTTGCAACGAGAAAATCAGATATTTTCAAGGTGAAGCAGAGGGATAACGAGATGCTAAGAGAGTTCGTATCTCGATTTTAAATGGAACGTATGGAGTTTCCACCGGTTATCGACAATTGGGCAGTTCAGGTTTTCACCCAGGGATTAAACGAGCGGAGTTCGATCGCATCACGTCAACTGAAATAGAATTTGATATAGTACCCGGCTGTAACTTGGGTAGATGTTCACAACCGGTATCAATCAAACAATTAGAGTCGAGGACGATCAACTGGGAGCCCCCTCAAGTTCAGTGCATCCTAATCGGTTGACAGGTAAAAACCAAAGATATGTTGATAGAGAATCAAGGTCGAATAAAGATCGGTATCAGCCATATGCTTCAGAAAGAAGAAATAACCATCTGGGACGTAATTACGCCCGGAACGATCGGAGGGGTGACAGAGGAAAGAATTCTCGGGGACTCATGAGCAAGAATGGATTCGGCAAATATGCGGATCCCACAGAAGCACCCCGATTATCAGAGTACAATTTCAGCGTCGATGCCTTGGGTATCTATCGGTCATTGGAAGGATTAAAGACACAAGGTGTCCCAGACCTATACAAACTGATCCTTCTCAAAGGAATCCAAACTTGCTATGCAAATACCATGGCACGCATGGACATAAGACCGAAGACTGTAGACAGTTGAGAGAGGATGTAGCTTGATTATTCAACGAGGGTCATCTTCGAGAATTCCTCAGTGATAGAACCAAAAATCATTTCAGGGAAAGAGACACCAATAGAAAGAACGAGCAAAAAGAACCTCAGCATGTTATCCACATGATCGTCGGCGGGGTCGACGTCCCACAAGGACTTATATTCAAACTCACCAAAGTATCAATCACGAGGGAGAAACGGACTCGAGACTATGTGCCCGAAGGCACTCTCTCGTTCAACGACGAAGAAGCAGAATGCCTTTCACAGCCGCACAACGACGCCCTGGTAATTTCTGTTTTGCTAAATAAATTCAAGTTAAACGTGTTCTTGTGGATCCAGGTAGTTCGGCGAACATAATCAGGTCGAGGTTCGTAGAGCAGCTCGTCCTGCTATATCAGATTGTACCCGAATCTCGAGTCCTATACGGCTTCAACATGCCTAGTGAAACAACAAAGGGAGAAATAATCTTACCAGTGAACGTGGTTGAGACCATCCAAGAAAAAAAAATTCATGTCATTGAGGGCGACATGAGGTACAATGCACTGCTCAAAAGGTCGTGGATCCACAACATGAGGGCAGTGTCGTCGACCCTTCACCAAATGATGAAGTTCCCAACAGTGGACAGTGTGAAAACAGTTTATGGGGAACAACACGCTGTAAATGAGATGTTTGCAGTTGATGAGGTGAAGCTGATACCAGCACCTTCGACCTCAGAAAAGTCAAGCATCAAAGATAAGCAAGCGCCCAAATAGAAATCACCGTCCCCAGCCTCGACCGAATCGGATATGCGAAGAAAATGAAGAGGATTTCCTCACTCCTCAAACTTTCGTCGTTCCCGAAGAATCGAATACAACCAAATCGACGGTCGAAGAGCTAGAACAGGTGATACTCATTGAGTATCTACCCAAACGCAAGGTATACCTGGGAACGGGGTTGACCCCCGAACTCAAGTCCTTAGTCCGAGGTGAAGCACGCCTTCATAAAGGAAGAGGTAACTAAACTTCTTAAAATAGGGTCCATTCGGGAAGTCAAGTATCCCGAGTGGTTAGCCAACGTAGTCATAGTCCTCAAAAAGGGGAACAAACTTAGAATGTGTGTAGATTATAAGGACCTTAATAAAGCATGTCCGAAAAACTCTTTTCCTTTTCCTAACATCGATCGAATGATTGATGCTACGGCTGACCACGAGATACTTACTTTTCTCGATGCCTATTCTGGGTACAACCAAATCCAGATGGACCTAGAAGAGCGGGAAAAAACTTCTTTTATCACTAAGTATGGAACTTACTGCTATAATGTAATGCCCTTCGGGCTAAAAAAATGTGGGGGCTATATATCAACGCCTAGTTAACAAGATGTTCGAAGAACAGATAGGAAAACCAATGGAAGTTTACATTGACAACATGTTAGTTAAGTCCCTGCGCGCAGAGGACCATTTGACTCATTTGCATGAGACATTCAAAATCTTGAGGAAATACAAAATGAAGTTTAACCCCGAAAAGTGTGCCCTCGGGGTCGGCTCAGGTAAATTCCTTGGCTTCATGGTATCAAATCGGGGGATAGAGATTAACCCCGACAAGATCAAGGCCATCGAGGAAATCACCATCGTGGACAGTGTAAAAGTCGTTCAGATGCTTACCGAACGGATAACTGCCCTAGGCCGGTTCATTTCGAGGTCGTCAGATCGGAGCTACATGTTCTTTTCCTTACTTAAAAAGAAAAATAATTTTACATGGATTCTGGAATGTAAAAAAGCACTGGAGGAATTGAAACGGTACCTATCGAGCCCACCTTTGCTCCACACCCCAAAGGCAGATGAGAAGCTATACCTATACTTGGCGGTGTCCGAAATAGCGATACGTGGAGTACTAGTCTGAGAAGAATAAGGTACGTAGTTTACAGTTTACTACGTGAGTCGAACTTTAGGAGATGCTGAAACCATGTATCCACACCTGGAAAAATTGGCACTTGCACTAATAAGCACATCCAGAAAACTAAAGCCATATTTCCAGTGTAATCTTATATGTGTCATTACCACATATCCCCTTCAAATTATATTTCATAAGCCCGATCTATCGGTCCAATTGGCCAAATGGGCCGTCGAACTTACGGGGTACGATATTAAGTATCAACTCTGAACGACCATCAAGTCTCAAATATTAGAAGACTTTGTGGCAGACTTTTCGCCAACCCTCATACCCGAAGTGGAAAAGGAACTTTTGCTAAAATTGGGTACCTCATCAGGGGTATAGACCCTCTTCACGGATGGAGCCTCGAACGTGAAAGGGTCCGGGCTTGGTATTGTTTTGAAATCGCCTACGGGCAATGTTATTAGACAATCGATTAAAACTGTCAAACTGACTAACAACGAGGCCGAGTATGAGGCTATGATTGCAGGTCTCGAACTAGCTAAGAACTTGGGAGCGGAAGTTATTGAAGCTAAATGGGACTCCCTACTGATAGTTAACCAGGTAAACGGCACCTTCGAAGTTCGAGAAGACAGGATCCAAAGGTACTTCGACAAATTGCAGGTCACTTTGCATTGTTTCAAAGAATGGACTCTGCAACATGTACCTCAAGAACAAAATACTGAGGCCGATGCACTTGCCAACTTGGGATCATCGGTCGACGAAGATGAAATTAGCTGGGGGACTGATGTCCAACTCTCGAGATCTGTAATCGAGGAAGAGCACGCTGAAATTAATTCCACAAGCTTAACCAGGGATTGGAGAAACAAGTATATCGAATACTGAAAAATGGGAAGCTACCATGGGATCCCAAAGAATCAAGGACCTTACGAACACAATCATCTCGTTTCACATTAGACGAATACAGAACGTATACAGAAGAACGTTCGATGGTCCATTGGATGTATGCTTGGGGTCGGGAGATACCAATTATGTTTTGCGATAAATCCACGAAGGCACTTGTGGAAACCATTTTGGCGCTGAGTCACTAGTTCGAAAGGTCATCAAAGTAGGATACTATTGGGATAGCATGGAGAAAGACTCTAAGGAGTTCGTTCAGAGATGCGATAAATGTCAAAGGTTTGCACCAATGATTCACCAGCCCGGTGAACAACTTCACTCGATCCTATCCCCATGGCCGTTCACGAAATGGGGAATGTACATCATCGGTCCTCTGCCATCTTCCCCAGGTAAAGTTAAATTCATATTAGTTATGACTGACTATTTCTCTAAATGGGTTGAAGCACAAGACTTCGAGAAAGTCAGAGAAAAATCACCATCAATACTCGAGACCCTAATGAAGGAAAACTCGGTCCTAACTCAGAACGACCCTATCAAATCTTCGAATTAGTCGGGAAAGGATCATACAAGCTTGGAACAATGGACGACAAGCCATTATCGAAAAATTAGAACATATCACTCCTCAAGCGATATTATTGCTAAGGTATGGATTCCCCCTTTTTCATTTACTTAAATATTCGAAACTAACTTGTTGCAGGTATCCAGTCAAAGAAATCGAGACCTCAGGTTTTAAAGCACGCGTTGCATTTTTTTCCCCTTAGACCGGTTTTTATCCCTAATGGGGTTTTCCGAAAAAGATTTTAACGAGGCAAAAACTATGTGCTACCTGGGGATAATTCAACAGTATCCAAGGCTTCTTTGAAATCAACCTCGAATATTGGGGGGCATCACCCTCGGATGTTAAGTAAATGGGTCTCGATAGGAAGAATTTTGTAACGGGCCAAACGGTCGAATGAACCGTGTCCATATAGATTAGCCGAGTCCCGACAACAAAACATGTACGCATGTATGACTAATACAAAGAAGCACTCTTTTTTTTCTCAAACATCTCGTGTTTGAAGTAGAATTTCTATTATACGAGTCATGTACTTATGATCTATTGTGCAAAACTAACACTTGTGAAAAATAGCCCAAGGGCCAAGTGCAAGCATACCTCTAAAACTCGGGGACTACCTACTCGAGCTATCTAAGTTCGAAATTATAAGAACTTAAAAAGGAATCCCCCGATATACAGGCCAAGGCCATCACACTCGGGGACTAACATTTCGAACATGTTCGAAATGTTATCGGGAAACAAGTCCAAGAGACATACCTGAAAGCTACAACCATAATAAAGACTACGGTCATATAAAAAGGCTACGGCCGAAATAATGCGGCTCGGAGACGTCCGACTTCCTCCATAAACTACAGGCCTTCAAATACTTTGAAAACTGGTTAAATAAGGCTACCCTCAGCAAAGCAAACAAAAAAGGGCTTCGATAAAATCAGCCCTCAAATAATTTAAAGGTTTTGAAAACATCAGCCTTCGAAAAAGCTTCAAGAGGTATTAAATTATCTTAATACAAACAAGTTAAGAAAAAATTGGGTTCCGGTCGTTGAACCCTCGAAAAACCCAATGGGTACAAAAAACACATGCTAAGGCATAAATAAATTTTCACTAAGTCATTTAGCCGAAAAGAGGGAAAAATTATAGCCATTTTTAGAGGCCGAATTGGCCCAACTTTAAGAGCCTAAGGGCCGACCTAAAATATCTTAAGGGACGATTTAAAGAGCCTAAGTGCCAGTATAAAAGACCCTAAGACCGATCTAATGAGCCTAAAGCCGATACAATTAGAGTTCGAGACCTCGCTCCACTCAATTCAAACCCAAGGGTTCAGTTAGTACGAGTTAAAAAAACGATTAACAACAACTCGAAGATTCACATAAAAGGTATAGCAGTGAGCTCGAAATCTTAACAATCATTGATAAAAACTTAGGGGTCCACCCTATTCTATAAAACTATCCGAGCTTGGTTAGCTAAGATAGCTCATCTACCAGTTCGAAACGAGCCATCCCCTAGACGAGTCTCAAATAAGTTTCGGACCCGGGGACTTGCCTTTATAGCTCGGGGACTTGCCCCTGTAAAAACAAAGAACCTAAGGGTTCATCTCAATCACAAGTTGGAATGAAGCAATAAAAATCTTTAAGCAAGAACAAGTAAACATACAAAGGACATGAAGGAAAAACTCATGAAGGCATCAAAATAAAAAATTTCATTATATCAAAAAATATATGTACAAAGGGCTAGCCAGAGGCCTTACAAAAGAAAAAAGAAAAAGAAGTTACAACCTAGTTATGATCGGGGCTAGTCCCCTCAATATCGGTCTCCTCCCGAGAAGCTTCTTCGGAGGCATCTTCTTCAGCAACCTCACTGCCATCTTCTCCACTACCGGACCCGCCATCATCATCATCATCATCGGAAGAGACGAGCTGCATGTCTTCGGCCTCGAGCTCTTTTGCCCGAGCAATCTCTTAGGAAAGGTCAACACCTAGAGCATGAATTTCCTCAAGGGTTTCCCTCCGGGATTGGAACTTAGCCAAGTCACTACGCCACTCCTCCCGATTGGAAGCCTCCCTCAGCTGGGTTTGAACAGTTACGACGTCAGCCCGGTAATGCGCTATGGATTTGTCCGCCTTGGACTTAGTCTTTTTTATCTTAGCCTTGGCCTCGCCAAGCCCGTCTTCGAGCTCTTCGACCCTTTTGGCCTGAGCATAACCTTTTTCTCTAAGGTCTTGGTGCTGGTCCTCCGCCGAAGATAACTTGGCCAAAGCTGCTTCTTTTTCAAAAAAGAAAGGCAGTCCATCCTAGCTTTCCATCAATCGCAGTCGGTCTTAACCTGGTCGACCTCCGCCGAAGAAGACCGATCTTCTCCACCTTCTGTTGTAGCTGAGATTTCTAAGGGTTATTTTCCACAGTGGAGTCGACCCCATACCGTATCAATAATGCAGTTACCTGCTTATCCAACTCGGCCTCCTCTTCATGAGCCTTGGCCAGGTCCGTTTGGAGATATTTTATGGCCTCGTCCTTTTGGACACAAAGGATCTTCAAAGCATTCCTCTCTTCCGAGACCCTTCGGAGATCGTCTTCGCACTGATTAAGGCCAGCTCGAAATTTGGCAGAAGCCTATACGAGGAAGAAGAACACAAGTTAGAAAGAATAAACTTAGAAAAAAATGAATAAGAATGACCAAAAAACAACATGCACTTACCTTGGAAAAAAGACGTTGAGCTTTCGCCATGAGGATCGAAGCATCAGTAATAGCAAAGGCAACATTGACCCCCATGAAGATATCCCGAAAAGGATCGCCAGCGCTGGAGCCTCTGCCAATCTCGGGGGTCTTTAGCCTTTGGGAATCCCTTATTTCCTCTTTATAAAAGAACGAAATTGAAGGCATTTGGCCTATTGTCATGGCCCCGAGCGAATCGCTCGGAGTGCACTATCCGATCCTCCTAGTTTCAGAACCGGCCCCACCTGGTGTAGAAGTTGATGATCGAGACAATTTCTTGACCTTAGGAGATTTGGGGTTCAACCCCGAATTTTTCTTCGAAGCCTCCTCAATGTGAGGCTTGGTTATAACGGGCGACAACTCTGAATGTGAAGCAACCTCGATATCCTTTTCTGGGGCGAGCTATCAACGCCGAGGAGCCTTCTCCTCCTCCTCCTCATCCTGGTCCCTCAATGTTTGGACCGCATCCGTCGAGAGTCCGACTGTTTTTCTCCTCACCCTTCGAGGCTTGGTTTTGGAAACCTCGGATTGAGGGGTATTTTTCCTTTTCTTGTCCTTTTCTGGCCTCGGAGCTAGGGACTCGGCTTCGCCACCTTCGCTCAAAGACCTCATAATGGAATCTTTAGTTAGAGCTACATAAACTGAAGATTAATAATGGAAAAAAGGGATAATTATTTGGGAGTACGAGAAAATGGACCTAACCATGGTTTTTGGCCTCCCACTTGCCTTTAGCCAAATCCCTCCACACTCGTTCAGCACGAGTCGAGGTGGAGGCAAACTATAACGACTCGGCGGTCGTTCTGTAGAATTTGAACGGTTATTCTTGTTTTTTTCCTTGTCATGCATTGTTTATACTGTTTATGATGCGTCGGAGTTGGTTGGTTCGGGTTCGGAATGGTTGTAGTGACAATTGAGACACTTAGTCTCTTAAAGTAGCCTTATAGTTGGAAAAGTCAACTAGGAGTTGGCTTCTTGGTAAACGATCTCGGAATGCGGATTTTATGGCTCAGGTAGCTTCGTTAGGTGATTTTGGGACTTAGGAGTGTGTTCGGAATGTAGTTTGGAGGTCCGTGTAGAATTAAACTTGAATTGGCGAAAGTTAGTTTTTAGTGATTTCCGGTCGGCAGTGAAAAATAGGCTATCGGGGTCGAAATATAATTCTAGAAGTTGGGGCAGGTTCTTAATGTCATTTTGGATATGAGTGCAAATTTTCTGATCAATCAGATGTGTTTTGGATAGTTTTGGCATCCTTGGTGGAATTTAGAAGTTTCAAAGTACATAGGCTTGAATTTGATGTGATTTTGGTGTTTTTGTGTTATTTTTGGTGTTTCGAGGGCTCGACTAAGTTTGAATGAGGTTATGGGACGTGTTGGTATTTTTGGTTGAGGTCCCTAGGGGCTCGGGATTGATTTTGGATGGTTAACGGAGGGTTGGACTTGGAATTTACAACAAATCAGCTGCTGTTGTCTTTTAGCTGGTGTGACCTCACCTGTGGTGCGGGCCCACAGAAGCGGAAAGGAATTTGCAGATGCGGAAATTGGGCAACTCAGTGAAAAGTCGTAGATGCGGACGTGGGACTGCACTTGCGGAGTCGTAGGTGAGGAAATGTAGTCGCAGATGTAAAATTTGGCCTTTAAGTGATTTATCACAGATGCGCACCTGGGATCGCAGGTGCGGAAATACCTAGGCAGAAAGTATAAAAAGGGTCCTTAGCGAATTTTGGTCTTCTTTTCACCATTTTCATACGGGTTTGAAGCTTTTGGAGGGTTTTTGAAGAGGGAAAACGATAGTTCTTCATTGAGGTAAGGTTTTTGAACTCTAAACTCGTTTATATGTGATTAGAGGTCTGATTAGTGGTGAAAATTTGGGGAAAATCAGTTCAAAAATGGGTAATTAGGGCTTGAGATTAAGAGACCTTAAAATGAGAATTTGAGGGGTCATTTGGACTCCGATTTTAGGGTTCTTGGTATGTATAGACTCGTGGGAGGATGAGGATCCTTATGGTGTAAATTTTATCGCGTTCCGAGACGTAGTCCCGGGGGTCGGGTTTGGCCAATTTCGGGAATTGTGCCTAATTTTGATAGTTTTCGATTGGGTTTCGTTCCCCTAGCATATTTTGATGTTGTAAATCTGATTTTGATAGTCTCAGAGCATTTGGGATCCAATTCGAGGGGCAAGAGCATCGCGGAGTAGTTTTTGGGCTGTTTTGAGGTAAGTAACGATTGTAACTCTAGACCTGAGGGTATGAAATTTCGGTATTTTACATTGTTTTGATAAATTAGGTGACACACATGCTAGGTGACGAGCGTGTGGGCGTACACCGATAGGGATTGTTACTTGTTCCGTCCCCTGGCGATTACTAAACCGTGTAATTGATTTGAAATCATGAAATAACTTGTATTTTAGAGACTTATACTTGTTTATGGTTTGTAAGCCATGTTTGGGGCCTTGTGCCGATCTGTTTAGACCCTCAGGGGCATTTTTTACACTATTCTCACACTATCCTGATAAAATATTTGTGAACTCAATCATGTTTTCTACTTATTGCTATTTTCACTGTTACCACATTGTTTTTTTGAAACTCTGAGAGGTATTTTGGGCTGAGTCCCGTGAGTTGAGATGAGTTGCCCGAGTGGCTGGTGAGGATGACTGAGTGAGGCCGAGAGCCGAGTATGTGAGGATAGTATGGATCGGGCTGCACGCCGCAGCAGTATATATTATATATTGGATCGGGCTGCACGCCACATCAGTATATATTATATATCGGATCGAGCTGCACACCGCAGCAATATATATATATATATTGGATCGGGCTGCACGCCACAGAAACATAGTGCTTGGGCTGTAGGAGCCCCTTCCGGAGTCTGTACACCCTCAGTGAGCACAGTCGACTATTATATGGATCGGGTTGCACGCCGCAGCAATATATGTATATATATATATATATATATATATATAGATATATAGATATAGATATATATATATAGATATAGATATATATATATAGATATAGATATGTATTGGATCGGGCTGCACGCCGCAACAGTTGTGAGATACCTGGTACTTGTTGAGTGAGAGTGCTTAGTGTGAGCATGGCATACTGATAGGGGAGACATGAGTGACTGAGATACCTTGATACGAGTGATACCGTGCCTGAAAGACGGATGCATTGTGAATTTTACTGTTTCTCTCACTCTTCTTTATACTAAGCTTTTCTAACAAAGGTTGAATTACTGTTTTTTTACAAAAATATGATTTATAAATGCTCGTCACTGCACTCAAGTTTTTAGTTACTTTGGTTACTTACTGAGTTGGCGTACTCACGTTACTCCCTGCACCTCTGTGTGCAGATCCAGGTACCGGACCAGCTCGCTAGTTGATTTCTCGTGTGCTTTGGAGTTGACCGGGGATCGAGGTAGCTGCTCAGCGTCCACATCTGACCTTCCTCCCTTCCTATTCCTACACTTTTGATGTTTTGGTCCTGTATTAGTGACAAAGATACATTTTTATACTTCATATTTTCTACAGTAGATGCTCATGACAGTTGACTCCCGAGGTATAGGGGCGATTTGGATTGTTTGTATTGGTTGTTATTCCTGTTGAATTTGTCTTAAAAGTGGATCTTTATCAGTTTATGAGTTTATATTTCTATAAAACAGGCAAATGTTGATTTCACTGTGTTAGAGGGCTAGCATAGTTTCACGATAGGCGCCATCACGGCCATTGTTGATTTGGGGTCGTGACACAAACCTGTGAATCCAGTATTAAATCAGGCACCGCCTCGGGCATCCAAGGGTCGGCTGCATGGTCGAAGAAAAATGTTAGACAAGATTGATAGAGACACAGAACCAAAAGAACGAAAGGTCATTTACGTTTGGCTCTCCACTCCTCGGGAAACGTCATCTTTTCTTCTTGTATTATATCATAGGTCCTCACCCGTATGAACTGGATCATCTAGCCCCGATCTTTATCCTCGTTGATATTCAAGAATAGGGCTTTGTTCGCTTGGCAGTTATGTCTGATTAGTCGTCGATAGAGTCGAGGCCTATATAACCGCATAAGGTGGTCCAATGTGAACTCCAACCCCCCGACCTCGTTAGAGTAGAAGTGAAACATGATCACTATGTGCCAAAGTGAGGGGTGGAGCTGACCGAGGGTAACGTCGTACCTCTTGCAGAAGTCGAAGATCACGGGGTCGACGGGACCCAATGTGAAAGGGTAAGTGTACATACTCAAGAACCCCTTCACATGTGTGGTGATGCTCTCTTCAGGCGTAGGAATTTGCACCACCACCTATGGACCCCATCTGCAGTCCTTTTTCATGACCTCGACATGGCCCTTGGTAATCGTACACATGTACACCGACATATGTTCGCGTCGGCCCGACACCGATGATGGATTATCAACCTTAAAATCAGTTTTAAGGACACAAGGGCCAGGTACGTATTCGTGGACGGACTGTTCTACCTGCGTTTTATCGCAGGCCGGCCGGGAGGAAGAAGATGGAGCTTTCTTCTTTTGCGGTATTATTTTAGAGGTCTTCGCCATTTACGTATGAGTAGGGAGTAAAAAAAAGGTATGGAACTGGCGGCTCCAATGGGAACAACGGTGGTTTGATAAGCGACGATGAGAGGGAAATAAGAAGGATTGTGAACTTAAGGGTTTGCGATCAAAGCAAAGTAAAGTTTGAATCTATTAAGGAGCTGGTATTTATAGGTTTGAAACGGCGGTTCGGTGCCACTAGTGGCCGACCGACGACTGACATACATTGATGGTTTTTTGGGAACCGAACCGACAAGATGTTTCGGTCACATCCGTCGCTTACGTCATGAGGATGACGTCATGGTCGAGGTATCAAAGAATCGGGGCTCAAATCGTTTCTTATCTTTTTATTCTAAGAAACGTAGAGACTATCTGTATACGGTAAAAATCGAGGATACCCGATTCTACGGGTTCAAGCGTATGTCTCGACAGTAAGCCGGTATCGAAGCAAGTTCGGGCTCAGAGAATATGAAGACTAAGGGATCGAGATCAGGCTAGATCGACACCATAGTAACAGAATCACGAGATATCCGCAATCGACCACGAATCCCGGCGAGAATCCAGGAACCGGTTGAGCTATTAACAGTTAATGATATCAATCATGTATTTTACTTCTGAATTGGAGTCATACCTTATATGGATTCCTCTACTATATAAAGAAGAACCCTATTCATTTGTAATCACATTATCACAATTATCATCATACACGAGTTCTTGCTTACTCTACTACTGAGAAACACAAACACTCTATTATTCGCTCTTAACTCTTTACATTCATATTGTTCATATTGTTATTGTTGCTTCTACTGTTCTTGGCACTTGATCTCGAGTCTAATCCAGATCGGGGTCGATAACTTGCAATCACACGAGTTTGATCCATTTAAATCGTTTATTTATTTAGATATTTATCAATTAGCATTGAATTAGATCACATATCCTTATAACCACAATACAAGTTTAATTGATACTCGTATTTCGAAGTAAACATACATGAAAAAGTTACTAAATTTTGATTATGTTTGAAATTATGGCTAGTTTTCAATTACCAATTGTAAATCTGGCGATTTTTTACTTTCCCTCCTAAAAGATCGGTTAATTTAGCAACACTTAAACCCATTACTAATTCAAGCCCAGCTATTGGGTTCTGACTGTTCATTGGTAGATCATTCTGCATTAAACAGACATGCAGATTGGTATAAGGCATCCAAATTAGAAATGATTACCTACTACTACTACTAGGAATATCAAAATTGACTTCCTCTTATCTGCAGGAAGGTGCTATTATAGAAACCAGCCACAGGCCACAGCCATATAATTCCAAATGGGGAGGTGGTGTTAGCTGGGCCAATCCTTGCAAAACTTGAATCGGTTTTTGTACTAGTAGTTGCCCTAGTTGGTGCTTTTGACTTAATCTTCCCTTGTATATAATATAATGTAGTGTTCCGATGATTTGTGTGCACCTTAATTAATCCAAAGAATACCAGTTATATTTCACTAATTCAATTATCGAGTAGCTATGTCTATCACATTTTATCGATCACTAGCTTAAATACCGAGTAATTAGGAGTGGCAAACGGTCGGGTCGGGTCGGATATGGTTCGGGTCGAAAACGGGTAAAGAAAAAATGGATAAATTATCCGACATGACCCCATATTTAATACGGATAAAAAACGGGTTAACCGACCCATAAATTATCCGACTTCTTGCATATGATCACTTTTGGGAGAGTTTTTAGTCTCCCTAACTTGAGGAACCCCAAGTTGAGGTTTTACAAATGTAAAAGTTAGACCTATTGGTTATCCATTGGTTACCATGGTTATCCATTTTCTAAATGGTTTTTATCTATATTTGACCCGTTTTCAAAAAAATTATTATTCAACCCATTTTTTAGTAAATTATACGGGTGATTAAGGCCTCATTTGTTTGCACTTAATGGAGGTCTGAATCTTAATCATTCAGAGAATCTTAATTATTCAGATCTTAATCCTTAAGTTTGTTTGTTTTTTTACTTCACAACCACTTAATGGGTCTGAATAGGCCTGTATGATTAAGATCTATAAAAAAGACTTAATTTCATTAAGATGCTATCACATATTCATTATTAACTGTCGTCACCGCCTACCATTATCAACTACCACCATGTCACCACCACCACCACGCCACCATCATCCTCAATCATAGCCGCCACCATTATCGACCATCACCACCCACTATCCCCACCACTCTGACCACCATATATCATTCTCACCCACAATCAACGCTCATCCACGTCAACTACCACAACTGACTACCCCATCACCATCAACAACCACAACCGATACTGCCCATTATTATAACCTACCACCACCTTTCTCAGTCACAACTCTACCACCATCCGCCATTATTAACTATCACCATCCACCACCACCATCCTCAATCATAATCGCCACCACTACCAATCACTACTAGCTACTACCATGAACCACCATCATCAACCAAAACTACCACCAACCACCGCCTCTAGTCGGCATTCACTCGTTAGCCATCACCACCAACAACTATCATATTTTAAATAACCATATATTTTATTGATAGAATATTAGATTAGTTAGTATTTCATTTGAATTTTGATGTTTATTAATTTCAAATAAAGATAAATTTTATATATTCAGATGTTAAAAATCAAAAGATCTTAATTATTTCTATCCAGATCTTAATATATTCAAATGTGTATTCAGATTCAGATGTCACATCTTAATATTCAGATGTGTATTCAAATTCAGACGGCTTAATCTTAAAAAAAAAAAAAAAATGAGGCCTAACTGTATGTAACTCTCCCCACTAATTCATTGCTGAATGCTCATCAGCAAGTGTCAAATGGAAATGCTGGTATCTTGACTTTATATCCCTTTTGACTAAACAGTTATATGAGTGTGACCCTCTTCCATACAAGACGGGATTTATCTCAAATCTCAACTAACCTGGCTATTTCCCAGAACCTACTCAATTGCAAGAACTGAAAAACTCTAATAAATCTTGGCTGGCTGCCATATATGAATAAAGATTCATTGTATTAGAATAATATTAATAAAGAATAACCATGAACAATTGAATATGGTGGATGATTGATTCTATAATCTACCCCCAACTCAACAATTCTTTTGTTCTCACCCTTCACCTCCATAATCAACAAACAAAATTACTACTATGTCTTATTATTCACCAAAATTCTAATCATTTTTTCCCCTTTAACAACTCTGTCACCTTCAACCATGTTTCCCCTTCTTCATCTCTTCATCTTTCTCCACTTATCATTCCTATCATCCCAACAACCTAGTACAACCCCATGTCCTCTCGATTTTAACGCACTTCGTAATTTGATGAACCAAAGTTCAAAACGGCCAAATCTGAACTCCACCACACAGTGTCAATACATTCGTCAGGGCTTACGTCTTGTCCAATCTGAATATCTCCGCCGTACAAACTCTTTCTTTCCGCCACTCACATCCGCCGAATCTTGCTGGAACAGTTACCAGTCTTTGGTCAACGACTATGTACCCAACTTCGATATACGCAAATCTTGTGGTTTTCAAACTTCTTGGATCTCTCAGGGTTGTATGAATATCACTACTCGTTTCGAGTTCGAGTCTAATGTCTCTGTTTCAGCACTTTCCAATATGGTCTCTTCCTGTAATCAGTCTTTAGAGAATAATTCCCCTTGTGCCACGTGTACCACCAGCTTCTCTGGCCTTGCTTCTTACCTAAATGGATCTTCTGTTGGGAATGTTTCGGATTGTACGGCTTATCCTTCTATTTATGCAGCAGCTTTTGCTAATCAGTTTGGGCCCAGTGATGAAGGTACTATAAAATGCTTGTTTGCTATTGATGTTACCGCTACTGCTAGTTCAGGAAAAGGTAAAAAGAATGTGACTATTATTGTTGTGGTTCTAGTTTGTGGATTGGTATTAGTGTTTGTTGGGTTTGGTTATTGGATTCTATGGCGGCGGAGGAAAAATAGATTGGCTCATAAGTGGAACAATAGGAGGATCGAGAGTAATTTGAGTTCTCGTTTGGATTCGATTAGTGGAAGTACTACTTTGATTAGGTTTACTATAGATGAAATTAAGCTGGCGACGAAGAATTTTTCGAGGGTGAATATGATTGGGACAGGAGGATATGGAAATGTGTACAAAGGTGTGTTGCCTGGTGGGGTTGAAGTAGCTTTGAAAAGGTTCAAGAATTGTTCAGTTGCTGGGGATGCAAGTTTCACACATGAAGTTGAGGTTATTGCTAGTGTTAGGCATGTTAATTTGGTAGCTTTAAGAGGATACTGCACTGCTACAACTCCTTATGAGGGTCACCAGAGGATTATTGTTTGTGATTTGATGAAGAATGGGAGTTTACATGATCATTTATTCGGGTCGAGACATGAGAAATTGAGTTGGGGTATTAGGCAGAAAGTTGCACTTGGGACTGCTAGAGGTTTGGCTTACTTGCATTATGGAGCACAACCGGGCATTATTCATAGAGATATTAAGGCTAGTAATATTCTTTTAGATGAGAGTTTTGAGCCTAAGGTGGCGGATTTTGGATTAGCAAAGTTCACTCCTGAGGGAATGACGCATTTGAGCACTCGTGTAGCAGGGACGATGGGATATGTAGCACCCGAGTATGCTTTATATGGCCAGTTGACAGAGAGGAGCGACGTTTATAGCTTTGGGGTTGTGCTTCTTGAGCTTTTAAGTGGCAAGAAAGCAATAATAGAGTTTAATGATGGGCAGCCGACGCTTGTGACTGATTGGGCATGGTCATTAGTTAGGGAAGGTAGATCATTAGATGTTCTTGAAGACAATATTCCGGATTTAGGCCCTCCAGAAGTTGTGGAGAAGTATGTATTAGTAGCTGTTCTTTGTTCCCACCCACAATTGTACGCGAGGCCAACAATGGACCAGGTTGTGAACATGTTGGACGCGGACATACCTGTTCCAAATATACCAGAGAGACCAATTTCTCTCATTGCGGATCTTGATGACATTGAAAGGTCTGTTAGCAGTAGTTTTTCTGGTAATCTGTCCACTGCTGCAGGCTATCAGCCGTACATAATTGAACGCGAGACACCCCTAGCAGATAGTGATTCTGTCAAGGACAGATCATTGGATTAAAGATTGTGATAGAGATAGATGCAAAGTATCATTTTACTTAATAGAGTTTCAGGGAGTTGTGATGAATAGCTCATTCATTTGTTTTTGATATAGGAACCGGAAGTACTAACATAAATTGTACAGTGACTATGTATGTATACTCAACTTTTGATTCTTGTGTAATAGTTTGGAGGAATAAAACATGATGTTTTGAAGGCAACTGCTCTCCCCATGTCCTTTGCTATATATACCAAGATCAAATATACTAACAACGCATTTGACTACCCTGCAGCTAACTGATCCTGCAATTACAATAGAGTGACACAGTAAAGTTTGATTAGGCTGAAGTTCTTGGGGAAGTCGTGACTCTGATTCTTCAGCAGCCGCAATCAGATTGAACTATCATCGAAATCCTAGTAGGACGCTTTGACATTACGCACAAACACTTTATGTTCATACTCCTACCATGAGTCCTGTGAGCTGAATATCTACAATAAGCCTAATGATTGGAAATCAAATCAATAAATACACGATAGACTAAAAATTAGTAGTCGCCCAACTTTTGGCATTATGAAGTCAAAGGTAAAAGTTTGATCTTTTCCACTTGACATTAAATCATAAAGATGCTTCGTCCACTGTGTTTTCAAGGAGTTTTCCTGTCTCTTGTGTTTTCCTTTTCCCTTTTCTCTTTTTTGCTCCTTTCCTTCAATTTTTATACACATTTTGTGTTTAAAACTTTAAACTAGTGCAATTTGCTCATGTGTTTTAATTTAGATCTTACATCGGGTTGGTAAATGATGGCAAATTTACCCCCTTATTGCTATATATGAATTAGAAGCAATAATTTAGGTCTCTTCCCAAGATTACATAGAAGGCGTTTGGACATAAAAATGATTTATTTTTTTAAAAAGTACGATTTGAAGTTAAGTTGAAAAATTATATTTGGAATTTGAAGTTATATTTAGATATGTATTGCACTTGAAAAAATATTGCAGTTTTGTGAGTGCAAAAAAATAATTGAAAATTTTAACAAAGTGGTCAAAACAATTTTTTGCTTTTTGAAAAAGTCATTTTCAAAAAAATTCCAAGAACTTATAAAATTTCATGGAAAAACAAATTTTTAAAAGAAAAAGAAATTATGGACAAACTAGGCCTTATTTGTCAAAGCAAAACAAGGAATATAACGAAAATAAAAGAAGGAACCTCTAAAGTTTATCATGATGAGTTACCAAAAGACAAAAAGTTTATCATGATGCTAAAATATACGACAACAAAGTTCAACAGCTTTTTCCTTCTTTTACTTGAGTGAGGGATTTGTTGGGATTAAAAGATTGGTGAATGAGAAATGAAAGGAAGAAAGTGAAGGAAAAGTGAGTTTTTTTTTTGTTTTGGAAAGAGCATGTGTCTGTTATTGGTGGTGGAAAGAAAGAGAATGTGCTTCTATTGAGAAAACACTTTTCTTGGTGTTAAATGAGTTGGAAAGAAAGTAAGTCTCGCGTCGTCATCGTTGCTCGATTCGGATTCGGATTCGGTCAAAGATTGATTGATTAATTTTTTTGGACAAAATTCTTTCAATTATTTAATAAATTAACGAAATGTCAACCCGGAATAACTCAGGACTTGCGACGCGACCTGACCCGGTCCGTTTGAACGTTCCAACAGCCATGGTTGTTTCTGATCTTCTTCTTCTTCTTCTTCTTCTTCTTCTTATGCACAAAATTTTTCAGTGTGTTTTACAACCATCAAGTGGTTCGAAGGTCATCAGAGTTTTTTGTACCAATACACTATGAGTTAAGTTGTTCTATCCTGGGAGAATAATATTCCAAAACCTCAGGTACTTGAGGAGAATAATTTCCTTAAGGATACACTATGGATTCAGTAGGCTCGATTTCATTCCGAACTATATTTTCAGATTATGTTTCTGATTATTTAAATTTCTGTTATACTATTGTTTTTCTGTTTCTGTTTTTTGTTTCAGAAAACTTGTTATTTCATATATTTTATAGTATTACAGTTTAACTAAAGATCTTAAGGAAATTATTAATATACTGTAATCTATATTCTACTTTAGAGATTAAAACCTTTGTGATTTTCTATTCCGTCTGAATTTTCTATTTCTGATTTGAAGATAAAAAAAATTCATCGGAGTATTAAAATTCATAAATGATTTGAAGAACATAAAAACTTTATCGTTGTTAACAATATATACAAAACTTCAATTTGTTTATTAAACGTATTGTTTATCATTAATTACAATATTGTTTATTGATCTATTTTCTGACATTAGTTGAACTCTTCTACTGTGGAAATTCTTCTGCGATTGTTGCGGCAACTACGATAGCCTCGTCAAGCCAAACTGTTGTACCACCGGCCGAAAATTGGGAAAATTTTTTGGAACCAACTTCAAAGGATGTTCTTTTGGCTTACCACACTTGGTATGTAGAAATTCACCAGTGAAGACCCTCCAGTGCCTACCGCCGACATGCCAGACAATGAGAAGTTTATCATTGTTAAGGCGTGCTAACATGCAGATTTTATTTGCAAAGGCTATATCCTATGTGCTTTGGAGGAAGACTTGTACAATGTCAACAGTGCTATGAATACTTCGAATGAATTATGGGACGCGCTTGAAAAGAAGTACAAGATTGAAGATGCATGCTTGAAAATTTTTGTGGTTGTCAAGTTTCAAGACTATAAAATGATAGACAGCAAAACCGCTGGAACGCAAGTTCAAGAGCTTCAACTTATTTTTTACGACCTTATTGCTAAAGATATGGTAGTGAATGAAGCATTTCAAGTGGTTGCAATGATTGAAAAGTTTCCTTCTTCTTGGAGAGATTTCAAAAAATATCTAAAGCACACGCGCAAGGAAATGAAGTTGGAAGATCTTGTGATTCGTCTCAAGATTGAGGAAGATAACAAAACTACCGAGAAGAAGTCTCGTGAAAATTCAACGATTATGGGAGCTAATATCATTAAGGAGACTGCTCCAAAAAGTAAGAAGATAACGAGGTCTTCTGCACATGCTAAGGATTAGAACAAGAAAAAAATCAAGGGCAACAACTACAATTATGGAAAATCTGGTCACAACGCCCATGATTGTTCTCTCCCAAACAAAGGACAAGAAAAAGGGACAAGCCAACATAGTGAAGAAAAATGATGGCATTGATGATCTGTGTGCAATGCTTTCGAAATGCAACTTAGTTGGAAATCCGAAGGAGTGATGGATTGAATTTGGAGCCACTCAATATGTTTGTGTTGTCAAAGAAGAATTTGCGACTTACTCTACTGCTGGTCTCGAAGAAGAGCTTTCCATGGGAAAATACTGCAACAACCAAGATTGATGGTTATTGGAAGATATTCTATAAGATGACTTGCGAAAAGTTGTTAACGCTCAACAACGTTCTTTATGTTCCTACTATGAGGAAAATTTTAGTTTCAACTTCTTTATTGGTTAATAATGGATTTAAATGTGTATTAGTATCAAACAAAGTTGTTGTAAGCAAGAATGATACGTATGTTGGAAAGGGCTACCTCACAGAGGTCCTTTTTCAAACTCAATGTAATGGTTGTTGACAATATTAATAAAATTTCAGCTTCTTCTTATTTATTGGAGTCAAATGATTTATGGCATATTCGTTTAGGACATGTCAATTAGAACCCTTGCGGAAGTTAAATAATTTAGAAGTAATGCCTAAATCCGAGTGTAATAAATCAAATTGTCAATATGTTTTGAATCTAAGTTTGTAAAACATCCTTATAAGTGTGTTGAAAAGTATTCAAATACTTTAGACTTAATTCATACTAGCATTTGTGATATGAAGTCAACACCATCTTGTGGTGGGATAAAGTATCTTATAACTTTTATTGACGCATGTACTCGATATTGTTATGTTTATTTGCTTAATTGTAAGGATGAAAATTGAAGCATTTAAGCAATACAAGGATGAAGTAGATAATAAATTAAATTAAAAGATTAAAATGATTAGAAGTGATAGGGGTAGAGAATACGAATCTCTATTTGCAGAAATATGTTTGGAATATGGAATTATCCATCAAACTACTGCCCCCTACACATCTCAATCCAATGGAATTGCAGAAAGAAAAAATCAGACATTAAAGGAAATGATGAACGCCTTATTAATAAGTTCCGACTTTACTGCAGAATTTATGGGAGGAAGCTATCCTTAAAACTAACCGAATACTCAACAGATCAGAGTACCCCACAGCAAAACGCAATCTATTCCATATGAAAAACGGAAAGGAAGAAAACCCAACTTGAAATATTTCAAAATATGGGGGTGTTTAGCAAAGGTACAAGTACCTTTACCCAAAAGGGTAAAGATCAGACCAAAACCTGTGGATTTTGTTTTTATTGGATATGCTACAAAAAGTAAAGCATGTCAGTTTTTGGTTCATTAATCTGATAATCCCGAAATTCATATTAATACGATAATCGAATTAGATAATGCTGAATTCTTTGAAAACATCTATCCGTATAAAACTGAATGCGAATCGATAAGTGAAAAACCTAAATGACCACGGGAAGAACCAAAGGAAAATACTCCAAGTGAAGAGGATCCAAGGCGTAGCAAACATCAAAGAACATCTACTTTCTTTGGACCAGATTTTGTGACATTCCTGCTTGAAAATGAGTCTCAAACTTTCAGCAGTTATGTCATCTTCTGATTCAGCATTTTGGAAAGAGGCAGTTAATAGTGAGATTCAATCAATTTTGGATAATCATATATGGGAATTGGTTGATCTTCCTCCAAGAAATAAGCCTTTAGGTTCGAAATGGATCTTTAAACGGAAAATGAAAGTTGATGGCACTATTATTAAATATAAGGCAAGACTTGTTGTCAAACGTTATAGACAAAAGGAATCCTTAATTACTTTGACACTTACTTGCCAGTAACGAGGATAACATCTATTAGGGTGTTAGTGGCATTGGTAGTCGTGTATGGTCTAGAAATCCATCAAATAGATGTTAAAACAACTTTCTTAAATGGAGAATTGGAGGAAGATATTTACATGGAACAACCTGAGGATTTTGTGGTTTGGGGTAAAGAAAGTGTGCAAATTTGTTAAGTCGCTTTATGGACTTAAACAAGCACCCAAATAATGGCATGCCAAGTTTGACCAAACAATGTTGGCAGGTGAATTTAAAATCAATGAGTGTGACAAATGTGTTTACATTAAAAATACTCCAGTCATCAAGTCATTGTTTGTTTATATGTTGATGACATGTTGATAATGAGCAAAGATATGAGATATAAATGCTACTAAGCGCATGCTCGCTAGCAAATTTGACATGAAAAACTTAGGAGTTGTTGATGTGATCTTAGGAATCAGAATTCACAAGACTCCATAAGGTCTAGAAATATCACATTCTCACTGGATTGAAAAGTACTTACAAGTTCAAGTATTTGGATTTCAAGATTTCCAAGACTCCAATTGACGTGAGTTATGCACTTAAAAAGAATGAAGGTAAATGAAATGAGTTTGGGGGTATCAGAACATACCAAAGACTATGCTATGCATTATAACTAATATCCCTCCGTGATCGAGGGATATATTGATGCAAAATGGATCACCGGATCATCTAAAATTAAATCCACGAGTGGATATATTTTCACTATTGGGGGTGGAGTAGTGTCTTGGAAATAATCCAAGAAAACGTGCATCGCCCGTTCTAAAATGGAATCTGAATTCATAGCTTTAGACAAGGCCGGTGAAGAAGCTCAATGGCTCCGAAATTTCTTGGAAGATATTTCATTTTGGCCCAAACCTTTGGCACCTATATGTATATATTGTGATAGTCAAGCGGTAATAGGCAAGGCAGGGAGTGTTATGTATAACGGAAAATCACATCACATACGACGGAGACAAATTTTGTTAGACAACTGCTTTCTAGCAGTGTTATCATGATTGACTGCGTAAAGTCAAGAGATAATATGTCAGATCCACTTACAAAAGGCCTATCTAGAAAGGCAGAAGATCATCGAAAGGAATGGAATTAAGGCCTAGGACAAGTCATCATGGTGGTAACTCTACCTAGCAGACTAGAGATACCAAGAGTTAGGTTCAAAGAGATCAAACAAAGTTATGAATGACGGTTCAACATTGTCAAATAACTCAGTACATTCTCGTGATGAAGACAATGTTCATAAATCAAGGTAAAGCATTAAGGCTTTTTGATGAGTCAATAAAACTTAAAGCTTTTTAATGATTTGCTAAGTATGATTTGCTAAGTCTGGCAGGAAATGACCAAATAGTGTGTCTATAGGATTACACATTTAGAAATCACTTATGTGAGTGTGAAGTGTAAGCCACTTCAAGGAAAATGAAAGTAAAGGCTCATTCTCTAAGCACTCATGAAACCATGCGGTGTTCATGGCTGAAATGAACACAACCGTGAGAACCATAGATGGTTAAGGGTTGATTGTGTGACTTATGTTGTCTGGGTATACAACGAAGCTCGACGGTTCAAAGATATCAAATCTACCGATTGACCGGGAATATACATATAAGTCCACTACGGAAAGTTCAAAGGAAAACCTACTTATAAAGATGCAATTAATCCTTGCATGTATTTTACACACTTGTTCGTGCATTCCTTTTTCTTATAATCATTCCCCATTTAAGTGGGAGATTGTTGGGATTAAAAGATTGGTGAATAGAACATGGAGGGAAGAAAGTGAAGGGAAAGTGAGCTCCCCTTTTTGCTTTGGAAAGAGCAAGTGTCCCTCATTGGTGGTGGAAAGAAAAGTGAATGTGCTTATATTGAGAAAGCACTTCCCTTGGTGTTAAATGGATTGGAAAGAAAGTAAGCATCGCGCCGTCGTCGTCGTCGTCGTCATCGCTTGCTCGGCTCGGCTTCGGATTCGGATTTGGTCAAAGATTGATTGATTAATCTTTTTGGACAAAATTTCTTTCAATTATTTAATTGATTAACTTAATTAATTAACAAAAAGTCAAACGGAGTAATCCAAGACCGCGAGGCGACCCGGTCTGTTTCTTTCCCGAATTATTTTAAATTAATTTCCTGGAATATTTTAAATGAGAATTGTTCCCGCATGTTCCAAGCTGTTTTTAACTTTTCAGAAACAGTGCCAGAAAATGGCTATAAATATGCCTTGATCCCAGAATCTTTCCTTACAAAGTTTTCTGATCTTCTCCTTCTCATTCTCCTTCTCCTTCACGAAATTTTCCAGTGTGTATTACAACCATTATGTGGTTCGAAGTTCATCAGAATTTTTGGTACCACTGATGAGTTAAGTCGTTCTATCCTTATGGACACACTGTGTATTCAGTGGGCTCGATTTCATTCCGAAATATATTTTCAGATTCTGTTTCTGATTATTTAAATTTCTACTATACTGTTATTTTTCTGTTTCTGTTCTTTGTTTGAGAAAACTTGTTGTGTCATATATTTTATACTATTACAGTTTGACTAGCAAGATTGATCCCGAGAAGAACTTAGTATCTTATCGTATAACATCTTTTTATGTAAATGATGGCTATTTTTGTCAAGCTGAGGAATTCTTTTATTATCATGTTTTATTTGTCCATAGATATTAATTGGGATAGTAAGATTCAGAAAAAGGATAAGGTAATTAAGTGCTTATTTTTCGAGCACATAATACTGTAACACAAAACTGGAAAATGTACGAAGGATATACCAAAAGTTACCCTTTTCTTTTTCCCCTTTTCCCAAGTTTGGTTGAAGATAGTGCAGCATCTAATATCTGGCACGCTAGATATCCACGGCGAGTACTTACAGGCAGAGGTGAATTCAGAATTTTAACTTTATGAGTTTAAAATTTAATATTTAACATTGAACTCATCAAACTCGATCATATTTTAAAAGTACTGAGTTTGAATCCGCAACTCAAAAGCCACGACCACCCTACCTATTGGTCTTGCTACACTACTAAAAAATAGAATTCTGTCCACTATTTCCGATCGATTTTAATTGGTCGGAAAAATGGTGGTCACAAACATGTACCGACCGAAATTGGTTGGAAATTTCCGACCGAAGTCGGTCGAAATTATCACGATCCCAAATCCTAACTGGCCGTGATGGCGCCTATCGTGGAACTAGGCTAGCCAGCACTCAAAAATTTCACATTTTTCTTTTCAACTATCTCAATTTATTTTCAACGAGTCATAATACGCATATAAATTTCAAAATCTTTAAACAAAACAATTAAGCTAACAGTCTACAACCGTTCCCAAGACCCGGAGTCAACATGTCACGAGCATCTACGAAATAAACTAACTCTGCTATTGTCATAGACAAAGTCTAAGAATAATATATTAATACTAAATAAGGAAGGGAAATGGAGAAACTGCGGACGCTGGACAGCTACCTCGAAATTCCGTAAGCTGCGGATAACGAACTCGGACGACTACTGCTCTGAATCAATACCTAGATCTGCACACAGAGGTGTAGGGAGTAATGATGAGTACGCCAACTTAGTAGTAATGAAAATAAATCACATTCTGAGAAATAAGAAACACACAACACAGATACACCAATTCACAAAAATAGTAAATCACCAAGTCACCATAAGTATTCATCAAATACATAAGTTCAAAAACCAATTTCCAGAAATCTTTTGAAATAAGTATAATTTCAATATATCTCAGTAAAACTCTCAGTAAAAATAAGTTTGAAAACGAAGTGAATCATAGTTCAAAACTCAGTAAAATCATCGTAAATCTGCCTCTCGGTCCAAAATCATTTCTCATAACAATCTCAGTATCGGCCCATCAGGAAACCTCACAGTCACTCAATATTAGCCCATCAGGCAACCTCACAGTCACTCAATATTAGTCCATCAGGCAACCTCACAGTCACTCAGTATCAGCCAATCAGGAAACCTCACATTCACTCAATATTAGTCCATCAGGCAACCTCACAGTCACTCAATATTAGCCCATCAGGCAACCTCGCATCACTCAGTATCAGCCCCGCGGGCAAAATCACTCATTAGGTACCTGCGCTCACTAGGGGTGTGTAAAGACTCCGGAGGGGCTCCTACAGCCCAAGCGCTATAACAAGCCACATCATGGCATATATCACTCACAGTATAGGCCCGCAGCCTCACTCATATCATAACATCCTCACAATATAGGCCCGTAGCCTCACTCACTCAGACACTTTCAACTTGCCCTTCAGGCCATAAATATACCGGGTTCTCGACCCAAAAACAGTGTTTCAATTTCAAGAAATAATATAAAAAATACTCTGAGTGTCAAAACAATTATCAAGAAAAGACTGTGTGAAAATCATAACATATCAAGTGAGGAAAATAGTAAAAACAGCTCCCAAGGGGTAAACAGATCGGCACTAGGCCCAAACATGGCTTACAGCCCAAATAATATCAAGATATATATCAATACTATTAAGCATAGGCTTAAAAATTGGTTTCGCAACTCAATAGTTGCCTAAATAGAGAATATATTTTCAAAGTTCCAACCTTTGCATTCCAAAACCCGTGAAAGGGTGCAGAGTCTACGGTTTCATACCCTGAGGACAGGATTTGAATACATTACTTACCTCAAACTAGCCCGAAAACTATTCTGCAATACGCTTGCCTCTCGAATCAACTTCCGAGTGCTCCAAATCTACCAAGTTCAGATTTTTATCATCAAATTATGCTTAAGGAATGAATTCCAATTGAAAAATACCAATTTTAGCTCAAACCCGAAATTTGCTAAAACCCGACCCCCGGGCTCGCATCTCGAAACTCAGAAATTTTTATTCCAAAATGTTCTCCGTCATCTCACGAGTCCGTACATATGAAGAACGCAAAAATCGGAGTTCGTTTGACCCCTCAAATCGACCCTTAAAGGTCTCATAATCTCAAGCCCTAACTCCCCTTTTTCTACTGATTTTCATGAATTAAACATTGAGATTATGTTCCTTAATCACCTATAATCAATTTTTAAGGTCCAAAATACTAACCTCTAGGATGAATACTGATTTTCCCTCTCCAAAATCGCCTACAAGCTCTTTTCCCGTTCAAAAATGGTGTTAAAAGGTCTAACGGTTGCGAAGGGTTTAATTTTATATTGCCTAGGTATACACACTGTTTCGCAGTGAACAAAATTTACCAGCCCTTATTTAACCCTATGCAATTGTGGCCTCCTCTATGCGATCACATAGAACAAATTTTCCAACAACCTTCTCCAACTCTTCCGGATAGCCTCTAGTATAATGGTCATAACGTTTTTTACAAAATGTCAAATTACAATTGGCTTAACATTCTGAAAACTAGACATCAAGAGCTACAACTTTCATTTTTGGATCATCTTCAAATTCCTTATAGATTGTGAGTTATAAGTTTCCAAAGTCGGGACAATACAACAGAAATTTTAATCTGTGCGATCGCGGGAAGCCTTGTGCGATCGCATAACACAACTAGATTTTTCCAAATTTTCTCTGTGCTAATGCATCCAAATCAATTCTATCGCACTGTACACCCCTGAAGCCAAAAACCAGCAACTAGAAATGGTCTGAAACCACCCGAAACTCACTCGAGACCTCAACTAAAATATACCAACACATCCCATAACATCACACAAACTTAGTCGAGCCTTCGAATCACCAAAAACAACGCAAAAACACTAAAATCACATCGAATTCAAGCCTATGAACTTTCAAATTTCTAAATTCACCAACGATACCGAAACTATCCAAAACAACTCCGATTGACCTGGAATTTTGCAGACATATCCAAAATGATATTACGAACCTGTTCCAACTTTCGGAATTCCATTCCGACCCCGATAGCCTATTTTCCACTGCCGACCGGAAATAACCAAAAACTAACTTTCGCCAATTCAAGCCTAATTCTACACCGGGCATCACAAAATTATTCTGAACACACTTCTAAGTCCCAAATCACCTAACGAAGCTATTCCAACCATAAAATCCGCATTCCGATGTCGTTTACCAATAAGTGAACAATTGACTTTTTTCCATTTTAAGGCTATTTTTAAGGACTAAGTGGCTAAACTCTCACTACAACAATTTCGATTTCAAGCCTACCAACTCTAACACATCAATAACAGTATAACCAACCTATGACAAGTCAATAACAGTAATTATAATGCAAATTCTACGGAACGACCGACCGGGTCGTTACAGAAATTTTAAAGCGTTGACTGACTGTCAAACTTTAATTTCCGACTGAAATCGGTCGGTAACTATTAATTTTTTTTTAAAAAAAATTTAAATTCCGACCGATCGGTTTTAAAAAAATTTAATAATTTTATTTAATTAAATAATTAGTTTTAAATTATAATAAATTGTTAATTTATTTTAAATATAAATATAAATTCATAATTTCCGACCGAATTCGGTCGGAAATTATGAATTTCCTAGGCAAAAGAAATAATTTTCGACCGATTTCGGCGAAAATCTGGGTAAAAACGAGGCAAAAATGCCTGCTTTTAAACTACACCACCTGCCAATTACAACCAATATCCATCCTATAATGATAGCATTACATTGTTGCCATTCAACCATAATTACTCAACAACAATGAACTAACTAACAACAACAACAATTAACTAACAAAAACTAATAACTAACACTAACAACCATTATCTAACAATTAACTAACAAAAACTAATAACTAACACTAACAACCATTATCTAACAACAACAAAAACTAATAACAACAGCAACAACAACAACAATCGCAACAACAACTACTAAAATGTTCAATAGCAAAATAACAATACAATTTTCATTCAAAACTAGTCTCAACAAAATATTGACAAGTTCAATACTTTGTTTAGCAGTTAACACCATTCAATGAGAATTTCATCCAGCATCATCTCCATCTTCACTCCTAGAACCTTCATCGTCGGCACATGGGGAAGGCTCACGAGACCGGGTAACGGGGAAAGCACCACTAGCAAGAAGATTGGCCAGCTGACCTTGAAGGAAATTAAATTGTTCGTCCCTCCTTTCTAGCTGAACTTGAAGGGTACCAAATTGTTCATCTCTCTTTTGTTCTCTAGCCTTTGTTTCTTCAAGCTCTGCTGTCAGTTTTGCGATCTTCTGTTCCATAGACAAGATAGTCGACTTATCAATTGCTTCGCCTTGGGCGGAAGTCCCTATACCTTGCAATCCAGCCTTGTAGCGCCAAAATGATTTCTCTGGAAGGTCGCATGCTATCCCCTTTTTAGGACCACCAACAACATCCAACCATATCATATGCGCTTCTTCGTCTGAAATAGGTGGTCGCTCGCCTTGCTCATTCGATGGCAACCTCTGAGTGTACTCCTCCACATTAATCTTGTAGCGACCCTTTATTTAGAAGATAGAAAATTATTAACTATATAATATTTTAAACATTTATAGTAGTTATGAAACTTACATATGCAGTCTCCGCCTGGTCCTCGACCCATCTAGATGGATCTGTCGGTGCCTTCTTCTTCCGGATGTGAGTCTCCATGGAGAACTCATCATGAGTCATCTTCCTCCCATATTTTTTTCCCTACAAATATAATAAAACGTGAACGAAATTAACATATATAAATATAGTTCGATAAAAATAGACCGAAATATTTTAAGGAATTACCAGTTGTCTCCTTGTATCCCTCATGCTCCTTGAACCCACACAGTGCAAGGAGTCACCCTTCTCAGATGCTCGGGCCTTCTTTCCCAGTTCACTCTGCTTCTCGAATTTTTCGGTGATCCAATACCTCTGCAGATCCTCCCATAAATGCGGTAGAACCCATGAAGGCTTCTTGTTAACCTTTCGAGCGGAGGAGAAGGAATCAGAGAGTCTCTTACGACATTTGTACTCCCAACTTGCACAAATTTCACGGTTATACCGGTCCTCCCAGACACACTTAGTCTGCAAATAAAGTATGTAATGTTAGATGAAAATATTGTTAATATAATGCTTAAATAGATAAGAATTGTATTAAAACCTTAAATTGGTTGAACATTTGTTGCGCGAGTTCCTCTGGAAAATGCATCTCAAAAGCATCTGCAACCATTTTATGGTATCTAGGATGTTGAACGTTATTCCGCACCGACCTACTGCTTTCACCAACAACTACGTTGTGAAATACACCATCACTACCATCAATCTCTCCATGAAAAATCCACACAAAATAATTATCCATAAACCCTTTTTTATAAAGATGAGTCTTAACATCCTCCGATCCAAAAAAATGCAAACACTTGCACTTCACACAAGGACACCTAATCAACCCTCCAATCCGAAACGGTTCAAGTGACATTGCATGCGTAATAAATGCCTTAACCCCTTCTATAAATTCCTCCCTCAAAAACCGACGATTAGGATAATTCCTGTTATACATCCAACTACGATATTTCATCTACATAAAGAACGAATAAATAACATGTTATATTGATCATAATTTCAAATTAATTTATAGAATTAAGTTGCATAATAAAGTATAATTTGTTAGCACACTCAATTAATCTAGCATAATTGGTTCTGAATTAGAATAAATTTTTGTTTATTTAGCGATGATCGTGTAGTTCTGAGTTTCATTTTCCAAAGTCATGAATCAGACACGACCACTTCCATACCAAAGAGAAAAAAAGACCGAAGAAACATTTGGGATGTGGTACCTATAAAACTGTTAAAAGCGTAAGCTTAAAGTTGTAGACCAAGGAAGCTCAAGGAATTTAAACTAATTCTCCTTAAAATCTGTACAGAATCGCAGGTATGTATAGCAAGTTGATTATGTACGCAGTCTATGTTCTTTCTTAAGCAGTACGAGCAAAGTAGTAAAAATATTTCAGCTGTACACAGAATAGAAACAAACATACAGATTATTTACAACCTTATAAAATAGACTTAATTGCTCAATTTCTAGCCCGAAAAACACAGATGTTCATCAACTTGCAATTTCTAGCCAATGCTCTGAAAAATCATCAACTTGTAATTCAGGTTCTTTAAAACTTCCCAGTTTTAACACTTTCCAAATTGACACAAAATTACATATTCCAATAGCAGAAAATCAGGACCAAACGAAATCACATAAATTAATCAGGAATCAACGGTTTCAATTATTCAAATGAAAGCATAATACAAGGGGTTTAAAACATACCTAACCAAACAATGAGATAACTGAGATGAGCCAAATGAAGGCAAATCCAAATTCGGATGAAGCTCAGCACAAATTTCAGCAGAATCCAAGCGATGCAGCAGAAATTGTTGTGTGGCAACTCTCAACAATATCCTCCATACTAATCACAAAATCTAATGAAAGCTCTGAAATTGCGAAGAAGTATAGTAATAAACATTCAGAGATTGAGTAAATTATTTTCTTTCATCCCTCAATCCTCTTTTTTTCAATTACTCAAGGATGATGGCTTCAGGGATTGTCAAATTTTAGCCTGTAGCTATTCTACTGTCTTTTAAGATTTTATTTCCGTTCAAGGAATATTAACGAAATATTTGTTCGGCTTTTAACAATTTTCTGTTTTTTTTTTTTCCCCCTAATTTTCCATTATTTAAGGCCTGATTAGTAACCGATCTTTTGAAACATTTTAAGTGAGCTTTCTACAGCTGTTGAATAAATTTGAAAGAACGAGAAAATTATCATCCTAGCATAGATACATCATGTAAATATGAAATTTTCTACAAATAAAATGAATTAACGTGAAATAGCAAAAAGCAAAAAAAAAAAAAAAAGGGGAAAAAAAGGGAAACTTATAAGGGAAATCTAACCTTTTAGTGTTGAGAGTGGCTACAGAGAGATAACTTGTTCCAACGTTCTTTAGCTTTGTGATTTCGGGGAAGGAGATGGTCTCTGCTGATTTTTATGTGTGTAGAAGATGAGAGCTCAGGAAGAAGAAAAGAGATGGAACGGCGCTCCTTTTTCAGGTTAAGGGGGATCTAATTTTAGGTCTTAGGTCTTCCGGCCGAATTCAGTTGGGAAATCTCGGTCGGAAATAGTTGAAGTTGACCGTTTGACTACGAGATTTCCGACCGAATTCGGTCGGAAATTAATTAAATATTATATTTTCATTTTAAATTATTATTATTTACAATATATATATTTAACAATATAAATTATATATAAAATACACCATATATGTACATAATATATATATATATAAGCTATATTCAATATATATATATACTATACCATATATGTACATAATATTAAATTGATTTAAGATCCTATTTTCTCCGATCGATTTTGGTCAGAATGGCTTGGACGGAAAAAGCCTGTTTTCTAGTAACAATATGGCTAACACTATTCATTTTCTATTTGAATATGAGAACACAGCGGAACTTCCAATTTCGTACATCACATAGGGTATAGAAAGAAGAGTTTGTCTTTCTTTAAAGAGGTAATATCATACGGCTTTTCAAGAGAGAGACTTCAATCATAGTTAGAATCCAGTGACGGGCCAGCTCTAAGCTGTATGAATCTCTGTGATGGGTAACTTCCATAAAATGGACAATTATATTGTTCGTGTATTTTATGACTAGATGTAACTGTTAAACATTTTCTCTATAATAAATATTTTGTCGTTTCGATAGTCCAGTGTTCATGTTCTACAGGAAATACAGAGATGGTTTCGGACTATCTGAGTTGTTTGCGGTGGAGTCGGTTCAGGGGTGGCCCGACGAGTTTCGTGGCTTGAAACTAAATTTTATGAGGGGCCTTAATTTTATTTTTTAAAAATTATTTATTTATTTGAAATTTATTTTTCTAGCGTATCTTAAAGCAAAGTTATAAATAATTTTTTTATAATCAATAATTTCTAATAAGTCTTTCTTAATTGACAATATAGTTAATCCATTTAACCTTTCTTGAGATATTGTTGATCACTTGATCTTAAGTAAGATTTTATCAATTTTAATTTTGATTTTTTTTCGTTGAAGCGACGGTAACAAGAGTTATACATTATTCCATAACTTATATACGCATTGAAAAAAGAATTAATTTTTTTATTTGACCGAGTGTATCAATTAAACTGTTGTCTTCTAATTGTACTATTTTTCTTAATATTTTTAATTCCAAAAATAAATCTAAACCATCAATATCAAATTGATTATTATGCTTTAAGGAACATTCAAGATTAAGGCAATTTTTTTTTCAAATTTTCATCATCTAGTGATCTTAATATTTTACCGCTATATAGTAAACCAAAAATATTTTCATATGCTTCGAATTGTTCAAATCTATTTTGAAGTGGAAAACATAGCCTTGTCTACTGTGTATAAAGTAATCAACTCCAAAGGACTCTTCGAAAGATTTTGAGATTTTATTATCAGCATTCTCATCAAATTGTTACTTCCTATAGTCTTACGAAATTCGGGTTCGATATTCATTTCAAGTGCAATATTCGTGGCAGAAATCATAGCAGTTGCAAATCCTTATTCTCTATACTTGTTAAAGAAAGAAATCAAACTTTTTCACTTCACAAAACCTTTTTTTAAACTAAGACATAGCCTATTAGGTGTAACAAAAAGTGGTGTGATGACCCAAAAGGCCATCCTGTGTAAATTTAACTAAATCTGTGTTTCGAGGCCCGAAAGCCTCCGTCTATCTCACATCGATGTGCGTGCGCACCCCGGGCGCGTAGCTGGGAAGCCCTTATGTGAAAAATTGATAAATATTGAATTTATGATAATTAATTGAATAAAGTTGACTTTGGTCAACATTTTTGGTAAACGGACCCAGACCCGTGATTTGACGGTCCCGGAGGGTCCGTAGAAAAATATGGGACTTGGGCGTTTGCCCGGAATCGAATTCCGAGGTCCCAAGTCCGAGAAATGAATTTTAAAAAAAAAATATTTTCTGAAAAATATAAAGGCTTTTGAAAATGAACTTTGATGAGAAACTTGTGTTACCGGGCCCGTATTATGGTTCCGGAGCGCGGAACAGGTTCAATATGGTTACTATGTGCTACCTGTGAAATTTGGTAAGAAATGGACTCGGTTTGAGGTTATTCGGACTAAAAATGGGAAATTTGAAGGTTAATGAAGTTTTTGAGAAATTCTATAGATTTTGAGGCTTAATTTAGTGTTTATGATGTTATTTTGGTAGTTTAATTGCTTGAATAAGTTCGTAGGATGTTTATGAGGTCGTGTGTATATTTGGTTTTGAGCCCCGAGGGCTCGGGTGAGGTTTGAGTAGGTGTCGGAGTGCAAAAACCTTAGAAACATCTGGTGTTTGTGAGTTTTCTGGTGTCTGATGTAGGCTACTATGTGATTGCATAGGCTTTCTCGCGATCGCATAGCTTTGTGTTGGTGAAGGACTCTGATGCACTGTGCGATCGCATTTACTGCTCCGCGATCGCATCTACTGCTCCGCGATCGCATAATGTAATAGGTAGGTAAGGGGGTCGGGGGTAAGTTATTCAATGCAGTCGCATCCATTTGTGTGCGATCGCGTAGGGTGGGCATCGTAGAGCTGTGCGATCGCATTAGGTTGTCCGCGATCGCAGTGCCACAGAACTCACTTCTCTATGCGATCGCACTCACACTTCCGCGATCGCATAACACTAATTTCGCTCAGTTATTTAAATGCCCAAAAACAGAACCTATTACGGGATTTCATAATTTTGCACACCTTTCTTCTTCTCCACACCTCCTTGGGTCATTTTTGAAGAGCTTCATCACCATAGCTTCATAGGTAAGCAACCTTAACTCCATATTCTTCCATTTTCATCATCAATTATCAGATTCTAGGCCTAAAATCATGGGACTAAAGGGTAGAAATTGAGGTTTTGGGTAGAGTTAGGGCTTTTTGAATTTTTGGGAATTCAACCTCGTTTTGGGGTCGGATTTCAAAATAAATTGTATATTCGGGCTCATGGGGGAATGGGTGATCGAGTTTTGGTCCGAACCTCGTGTTTTGACCAAGCGGGCCCGAGGTCGAATTTTGGAAATTTTGGAATAATGTTGGAGAATCTATAATTAGGCTTTGGAATTGAACTATTGAGTAATTATTGATGTTATTGAGTCAATTATGTCTAGATACGATCGTTTCAGAGTCGGATTCGAGAGGAAAAGCGGTGCTAGAGGCTTGATTTGCATTCTTGGAGTCGAGGTAAGTGTTTGGCCTAACCTTAGCTTGAGGGAATAAGTGTAGAGTCTTATTTGCTATGTGTTAATCCATGTCCAATGTATAGGTGAGGACCCGCATACCTATATGTTGTGGTCAAGCATGCCCATGAGTTGAACTTGATAATTTTCATTGTGTTCTCTAATATTCTCTGTGTTACGGATTTCTTATCATGCTGGAAGTGATATATTGAGAGTATTTAATGATGTGGAAAGTTATTTGATTATTCGTTCGGTTGAGGATTATATTGTTGAATCATACCTCTGAGTGAGATTGGTTATAGCTGAGTCCATTGCTGGGACGACATAATCTTTGTTGAATATTTCTGTGTATTTGAGGTTTCCTATTGTTGTATTTTCGTGTCTAATTGTTGCTTTTATTTATGTTATGTACGAGGGGACATTCCGTGCCGAGTGATTGTGAGGTTTTTCACGAGGGGACATTCTGTGCCGAGTGATTATCTATTATTGCACGAGCGGACATTCTGTGCCGAGTGATTATCTATTATTGCACGATGGGACATTCCGTGCCGAGTGATTATTATTTATGCACGAGGGGACATTCCGTGCTGAGTGACTGTGAGGTTATGTACGAGGGGACATTCCGTGCCGAGTGACTGTGAGGTTATGCACGAGGGGACATTCTGTGCCGAGTGATTGTGAGGTTATGCACGAGGGGACATACTGTGCCTTTTTGATGTTTTATACTTCAATACCACACAAGAGGTGGGGTGATTTGTGTGGTGTCCAATTTTTCGAGTGATGTCTTATTAGAAGAACCTGGTTCTTCTTGGTGTTTTAACTTCTACTGTTGCGGAATAATAAATGCAGTAAAGTAAAAACACAGAGATTTTTACGTGGAAAACACCTGGCTCAAAAGGTGAAAAAACCACGACCTACTCCTCAGTAGGATTTTCCCAAACTCTTCACTACAACTCTGATCCAAACAACATTTACAAAATAAACTCTTTTGTAAACCTATGACTAACTCTAATCCCTTTGTAGCAACCTAGCCTCTAGCTAATTATGACAAGCTTCAAGTTAACTCTAACTTGAACAGTGTGTACCTATTACAATTGCTTCTAATAAAGCTGAAAGATACAATATTAAATCACCTACTACAACCAACTAGACTCGAAAGATAAACATATGGAACTGGTTCTTCTAGCTGGTCAGTAGCCTTTGTGTCGCACAAGGATTCTGCTTGCAAAATATCTCTAGGAATTTTGCTTTCAATTCTTGTTTCACTTCTGCCTTTGTGCGATTAGATTTCAGCAGGAATGCTTCAACTCTCTATAGAGTCAGTCGTTGAGATATATTGTTTAATTCTAATGCAACTCTTCCTTGGTGGAAGAGTTCGTGTTTATCTCAACTTCTTCCCTTTGTTATTGTCCTTGCTGAACTCGAACTCTAACCTCTTATCAATTTTCAACCTTTTAGCATTAGGAGACAACCTCTTGGTTCATGGATAATTCACAATCACATTTATCTCCTGTACATAGATGGTTCTTGTGCCACTGGGATTTTTCAAGTATGTTTGCCCTGATGGACCTGGTTCAACTAAGTAGACATTTGTCAATCTTCAAAACCATGCAGTGACTTGGATCAATAAATTCCTCCTTTTTTATGATGACAAACTCCGTGCTTAACCCTGTATACACTTCAAACACTTTGTATGGTTTTAAGCATTTATCATAGAGAGACCGGGTTCATTAGGTTATAAATATCCCAACAGTTTAAAATTTGAAATTTGTAATTTGAAAAGCACATTTCTTCCCCCTTTTGGCATCATCGAAAAGTTGTAAAATGATAAACTTACCAGAGTTTGTTAACAATTACTCATGGCCATTGAGGAAACTGCAGGTGCAAACATGATTTAATCATCAAAAGAAACCAATAAATGTAAGCTACATAAGAAACTGAGACAAAGTCAATAACTAACAAAAGCATAATTCATTGATAAGTCAGTAATCAAACACCATACACAGAAAGAACTAAAAAAAGTCATAACCATGAGCAAAACATGACAAAAAACAGAAACAGAGAAAAACCCGAACTAGGCAATGAGGGGGTTTAGGTAGCTCTGGACATCCTAAGGTTGGGTAGGGGCAGATGAGGTTGGGTTCTTGGATTGAAGGAGAGAAATCATTTGTTGAAGAACACCTTCATTTTTCTCCTTCTCCTTTGCTAGTTCAACTCTGAGAGCATCCCGCTCAGCTTCCACCTCATGAAGGCGAGATTTCAATATAAGGATCTCCTTATCCTTTATCTCTCCTTCCTGCACCAATGACCTGACTTTGCTATTGACTGGTTGCTTCCTAGATGAACCAGGTTCATCTTCCGGAACATTAACAATATAATCACAAGTCAGCAAAGTGTTCTTCCTAAAATAATCCTTAGCATTAGCCATCTCATCTTTCTTCATAGGAACCTCAAAGTGGGCAAGCACAGCCGTCAAAATAAAGCCATAAGGAATACCGTGTACTTTGGTTCCATTTACAACTCTGTCCAAGAGCTGAATGATGAAAGCTGGTCAGTTAATCTGCTTACCCCTATACAAGCATTCCATAAGCGTTAAGTCCATATAGTTGGCAATGTGCCTTCTCTCTTGTCTTGGCAGCAGGAACTTGATCATGAATTCAAAGAATAGCTTGTGTTGGGGCCTCATTTCACTTTTGAACACTGGCTTGGGCTCAGCTTCCTCCTCATTTTCACAAAAGAAATCTGGTGATGTTGAGAGTTGAGGCCATTCCATGAAGACTAGGACATCTTTGCCTAGTGTAATCCTCGTAGCCCTCAGCAGGTATGTTCAGAATCTCTCCCAGTTCCTTTGCATCAAAAGTGATCTGAATTCCTTTGACTGTGGAGATCACCCTGCCATTCTTGACACTTGCATTGGCCATAAACTCTACCAGTTTGTTCCTTGCCAGCCTTCCTTCCAGGTGAAGGACCATGTCCTTCCACCCCTGCACATCCAGCGTATCCAGTAGATACAACATCCCCGGTTCCTCAAGATCTTTCACCAACTTCCCTTTCAGAATTGTACGCTTGCCAAACATGGTGAGTTTGTCAGATTTCTCACCAGACATATCCTCCCCTCCTCCACTCCATTCTTTTTCTTCTTCAACAACAACTTTCACTTTCTTGGCCTTGGACCTGGACCTTTTAGTAGTGCTTGAGGGTGTGGAAGACACAACAACTGACTTCTTTGAAGAAGCCTTAGCCTTCTTGGGCTTGGGTGAATCAACCACAACTAGAGCAGGCTGCTCCTCATGATGGACCAGGTCCATCGTATCATCATCAACAATTACAACCTCAATAGGCTCTCCTACCTTTGCCTTTCCCTTTGAAGCTTTCTTTTTCTTGCTCTCTCTCATAGCCCTTTCTAACTCTTCTTCACCTTGTCGAACAGCACTTCGTGTAGCACGAACTTTTGGGGCATGAGCATCAACAGATACAAAAGCTTTCCTTTTCTTTGGAGGAACTGGGGTAGTGACTTTCTTGAACGTTTGAGATCTCTTCTTTTTGGGGTTATAAGACTCCCCCAGCTTCTTCAGCATCTCAACCAGTGTCTCCTCGATAGGTGAACTAGGTTCATTTGCTGATTTTCGTAAGCTCTCTAGACCTGCTGCTGCTTCCTCAGCAATACTTCCCCCTAAATTTGTGACACCTTCTTCAACAATCTCAGGAACGGGACCACAAATAGCCAAATATCGTCCTCCCTAGATCCCCTTACAAAACTTCCTTCTCCCTCTCTCTCAAGAATTTTATCTTTCCCAAATTTTCTCTGCCTATCCGGTACTTCAACATCAACAACTAACCCAACCAACACAAACATGTTTTCAGTAGTAGCAGTTTCAGAATTAACTTCAAGATTACCTTGCTCAGAACTGGATGAACCTGGTGCTTCATCCTCATTAGCGGATTTGAAGGATTCACTTGAAGATTCAGACTCAAGAACCTCGCTGGCTTTAAGAATTTGCTCCAAGAATTTTGCACGAGAGCTAGAAGCAACAAATTTCCTGGCAAGATCTTTCACTCTTCGTGCCCTGGGGGATGGAGTAGGGTTAGATGTGGGTTCAAGAACTGGAGGGTTTCAGGGGTTAAAGATCTGATAGGAGATTATGAATTGTATACAGATGGGGAATTCGATTCAGAGTCTTCACGTCCTCCATCGTAGTCACGTATGGATGATGAAGAGGAAGAAGAGGCGGGGGGTGGTGAAGACATTGTAATGAACGTTTTAGGGAGAGACGAAGATTTTATCAGTTTTGATTTTAGAAGAATGAAGAACTTGGTTCTACTTGTTATGTTATGAAGAGGGGAGGTAATGATGACCTTTTTATAAGATGTGGCTATGAATAATACAACGGGTAGAACATTTAATTAAGAGGGAGTCTAATCGACGTAGGAGTGTCATTGATTAGACAATTAATAATCCCCTAAATCTAGGCTAATTGAGTAGCGATGGGACTTCTTGAAACTGGTTCATTTTAGGATAGGTACTGAGAATTTGAATTGAACCAAATAAGGATAGAGTCCTGCTCATGTGTGACTATAATTATTTCAATAAATGTATGGAGATGAGCACGTACCTTGTTAGTCAGATGAACCAACAGCGATGAACCGGGTTCATCGTGTTAAAGTCTTTAATTTGCCTCAATTTACAAAGATAGAAAAATATCATTAGCAACCAGGGAATCATATTATTACATGGAAAGAGAGTATGGTAGTAAAGTCATGATACTGAGCAATGATTAGTCTGGTTGATTATCTATGTTAGTGTTTCTAACCAAAAAATAATAATTTGTTTTTCAATTAGGTGATCTTAATCATCCCTAATTCAAGCCGGGTTCTCTCAAAATGCTCCATACTCAGTGCTTTAGTAAAGATATCTGCAATTTGTTGGTCAGTGGCACAAAATTCGATTGAGATCATTCATTTTTCATAGTTATCCCTTAGGAAATGGTATCTAACATCTATGTGCTTAGTTCTTTTATGATGAATCGGGTCTTCGTCATGCTAATTGCACTAGTGTTGTCACAGAAAATAGGAATGCATCCAACCTCTGTACCAAAGTCCATGAGTTGTTGCTTGATCCACAACAACTGAGCAATGTATGAGGCTGCAGCCACATATTCAGCCTCAGCAGTAGACAAATCTACTGAATTTTGTTTCTTGGTGGCCCAAGACACAAGGCAAGAGCCCAAAAAGTGAGCCATGCCTGAAGTACTTTTACTGTCAACCAGGAAACCTGCATAATCAGCATCAGCATATCCTACAAGGTAGAAATTACTACCTTTAGGATACCAAAGGCACAAATCAGTGGTGCTTTTCAGATATCTCAAAATTCTCTTCACTGTAATTAGATGGGACTCCTTTGGATTTTCCTGAAACCTAGCACACAGTCCTACACTGAACACAATATCAGGTCTACTGGCAGTGAGATATAATAGAGACCCAATCATCCCTCTGTATAGCTTCTGATCAACGGATGAACCAGGTTTATCCACATCCAATTTTGTAGTTGTGGCTATGGAGGTGGCTATTTCCTTTGAGTCTTCCATTTTAAATTTCTTGAGCAATTATTTCACATACTTTTGTTGATGGATCATTGTTCCATTTGAGTTTTGCTTTATTTGCAAGCCTAAGAAGAAGTTTAGCTCACCCATCATACTCATCTCAAACTCACTCCCCATAAGTATAGCAAATTCCTTACT